>KE505449.1:326217-340555 GCA_000441515.1 Elaeis oleifera
ACAGACACGTAGGACTCTTCACCAGCCATCAGATCAGATAGAAACCTCTAATGTGTGTGACCCCACAGGTTCGAACCTAAGCCGGTAGCACAGGAACCAATTCCTGTACTAATCGAAGTGACCATCTAGCAATGGTACCCGACGTCCGGATAGGTCAAAGAGTCGCAATCACAATATTCAGAACCTACGTGAATATGGTTACTGTATAATTCATCCTTATGACCTCTGTGTTTAGGACGACTCAGGATTAAACTGTCAACCCTGATTAGATCATCCGAATCGTGCTCAGCTCAAACAATCCTGTGACTCCTCATAAGGACTACCCTGGCCAAGATTTTGATAAATTAAACACGACTGTAAACAGCTCCTAAATTGGAGTGGTCATCCTATCTTGACACACACACCGACAAGTCAAGTACTTGACTACACCCAGCAGCCTTCCGTCACTGAATTAGAAATTCAGGTAGTCCAGTGCCTAAGTATAGTGAGTTGCTTACAAGTCACCGTGGTGGTCTCAGGTCGGAGGGACATTTATACCCATATTCCATCGGAGTAAATTTTGACAGCAGAAATAGCTCCGGAATCGGTCACGTTCAGTGCAGATGTACCCTTACATCTCACCTGTATGCCATACCAGTGTCTCCACACTCTTTGGTTAAGAGGACAACCAACCTATATGGCACATAACGACCTATACTCGATAAACATTGTTGTCCTTGGTTACAATGTATCATTTGATCGCGAACAGATTTAAGGACTAAATGATAAATCCTCCTTTGTCGAATCTAAATAGTCCTAAGGACTTCACCACAATATAGGAGTTCATTAGAAGATGAAACTTTTTGTGATAAAAATACCAAATAATTTTATTAATTTTAATTCATGTACTAATATAATAAAGAACACAACCGTCAACAGGCTGACGATTGACTTTGGGACACTATTCCCAACACTTAGCCCCTTCTTTCTCCAACTGCTTTTCCTATTTTCAACACATTTGAGTAAAATCTCCTGATCTATAGATTTTTCTAGAGAAGTTTATGATTTATCTTTCTCTCTTCTAAACACTTCTTCAGGATCTCCACCTCTGATCTGATCTTATGAACTCCTGAGAGTGGCTCTGGAGAGGCCTGAATCCCCTTGGAAGTATAGCATCCATCTCCTCGAGGAGCTCTCTCTCCACGGCTCGTCCCTTCGGAGATTCTGGCCCTCTTGGATGGACCACCACTAGAACTCCTTCGAGAGTGAATTTCAAGACAAAGAGAACCTCTTCTCACTTCAAGTGTCCTCCTTAGGTGCTTTAGGTCATCATGGATCTGGAGATAGTCTCTTTCAGCCTCAGACCTCTATCTCTCGAGGATTTTAATCCTCCCTTCAAGGTCTTCAACCTTCCTATTAGTCTTAGATTTCTGTTGCTCGAAGACCTCAATCAGTCTTTTGGCCTGTCGCAATTCTTCATCCTGACAAAGAATAGACTCTTGGGCCTTCTGAAGAGCCTCTCTGTAAGGTTGAGCTCCTTGGCCAGCTCAGTATTATCCCTCTCTAGATATTCTAACCAGTACTTCAGCAAGTCGATCTCCTCTTTTTCTATCGTTAGAACATCGAGGTTGGAATTAACGAGGCTTGCCAAATATTGGCCAACATGTACAAGAGATCTTAAGGCGTCGGTAGATCACCTCTCTCCCCCTTTATTCGTTAAGAAACAACCTCTCGACTGGTGGTAGGAGATTCCTAGTGCGGACACCAGAGCCATCAGAAGTCGGCGACATGATTTGGATCGAAGAAGCTCCATTAGATTGACTCTACTTCAGTTATTATTTCAGTAATAAAGTTATCTTGATGTATTTAGTTTTGGATCTATAAGGCCATACTTGGGTTTGTATTGGATTGGTCCACGTCATCTTTGGAGCCACAACTCTCTACATGTCTAGGGAGAAAATATGCATGCCAGCATGTGCCATGCCCAAGGATCCACATGTTAAGTTATGTCAAGCTCCAAGCACCCACATGGTGTTTCATTTTTTCCTAAGATTCTTAAGAATTCTTGACTACCTACCTATTTTGTTGAAGGGCTGATTTTTTTCTCATGATAAATTACTTTGTTTAGAAACCAGACATAATGCTTTACTTTTTGTGAAAGGACTGATTTTTCCTTGTAAAAGTAAGAAATTTCTAAAGAAATAGGATCCCGAGAGTCTTATATAAATCTTTATATTTTTATGAAGAGGACTACGAATGATTTTACAAATTCCATAAATACTTGTGTCAATCGCTTTGAGAAGGAGAGAGTGTGAGATCCAAGATCACCCCACAAGGGGAAGGTGTGAGGCCCACTTTCTTTCCTATTCTTTTAATCTTCATCTTCTTGAGATCCAGTATTCCTACGACCCCGATTCGACTCCACCATCTATCCATGCAAGCCTATCTCATCAAGAGAAGATCTGTCTCTTTCAGAATTTTCATCTATTATGATGAGAGAAAAGAGTGATCCCTTATTCTACAGATCATATGCTGTCAAGAACCTTCATTCCTTCTCAGTTGATCTTTGCTTTTCATTTTTTCTGTTAGATCCGACGTTGGTAAGACCTAGTTCTTTATCGATGGATCTATTGGTTAAAAATTAAAATTTTAATCGAGATAGTTTCTTAACTACCACGATCTGGATTCTTATCATCTTCTCATATTTTCTCACGGATTAATGTTTTACTCTCTCTCATCTCATTCATATTTCTTTTTACATTTACTCATGAGCATATTTAATTTGTACTACCTATTTATGTACTTTCTTATTTCTAGTTGTTTACTGATCTCTAGAATGGCATTCATCTACATCATTTAGATTGATCTCATTTTAATCTCGTATCAATCAATCGTGCATCCTGAGTAGAGTATAGGCAATTATACCATCTATCTTGAAAATAATGATGCCCTTGATCAGACGTAATTTATTGTTGACGAACAGAAGGGAGCTTGATCTTTAAGATTGATTTTTTTTTTTCATTAAGATTGTCCCATATCAATTTGGTATCAGAGCCAGTTGATTAGGGCTTTAGTTTAAATTTAGCAATTTAAATTTTAAAATTAAATTTTCACACTTTAAATTTCATAATTTATTTTCAGATATTTTAATTTTTTGAGTGCACCTTATTCCTGTATCCTAGATTTGTATGACCATTAGATCAGGTACCCAATACCAACATCCTACTTTTCCATCCAACACCAATATGGATCCTAATACTGCAGCCATCATTAATGCTCTGACCGAAAAGTTTGATGATATGAAAAATTTTATGAAAGCCATGAATGAGAGAATAGTAGTGTTAGAAGAAGCTAGACAGAAATAACCTGAATCTGAGTTTCTCTGACTACCTATAGGATAGAGAGATAGGAACCTAGAACTAGATCAACCTATAGGATACGCCTACACCATATCCAATTCGATCAAGATGAGCATATCCTTAGAAATGTGAAGGTCGAAGCTTCAAGTTTTGATGGTTATCTAAATCCGAGAGAGTACCTAGACTGAAAATTGGATATGGACTACTATTTTGGATGGTACGAAATATCTGAAGCAAGGAGAGTTAGGTTTACTAGGATGAAGTTGGTTAGGCAAGCCTGACTTTATTGAGAAAATGTTGAGCGTCTTCTCAACCAGAGAAGACAAGACTAGATAGAAATCTGGGATGAGATTAAAGAGAAACTCAGAAAGAAGTACCTCCCACCTCCTACCAACAAAGACTTTAAGATTAATGGTAGAGACTTACTCAAAGGAATAGATAGGTCACCGAGTATATCACAAGATTTGATGAGTACCTTATGAGATGTGGAGTAACCGAAGATAGGGTTGTTATCTTATCTAGATTTAGAGTTGGATTATGAGAGGATATTTAGCGTGAGCTCTTTTTATGAGAGGTAACCATATTAGAACAAGTTTATCAACTTGTCTTAGCTTTGAGAGATTTTCTAAATATTCAACTTCCCATCATCCTGAACCCAACTGAGTAACCCCTTCTGGATCGAGACCCAATATTAATCAGGCTCCTAGTAACGAACCCCACCTACAACCATATTAGGAGAAAAAAAGATAAAGAAAAAAAAATTATAGGAGAGTAATCAAAGAAGTAGTTCTTGATCCCATTGCTTCAAGTGCCATGGGTACTGTCACTTTGCTGCACAATGTCCCAACCGACATTATTAGTGAACGAATTAGAAAAAATTCTAGAAATATTAAGGAGAAAGTTTATGAAGCTGATCCAGACTTAGCTGAGCAGTTTGAGAGTACTGAGGACATCCTAGGTTATGTTGCACCCGAGTCTGACCTTAGGTTTAGAGTCATAAGGTATGTTCTAACATAGGCTAAGAAAAGTGAAGACTGACGTAGGGCCTCTATTTTCATACCTTCATAAAAGTTGATAATAAATTTAAAAGATGATCATTGATAGCGGTAGCTGTATCAATGCCATCTCCACTGACACGGTTAAACGATTAGGATTACTCCTATAGATCATCCCACCCATACCGTGTGTCCTGGATAGATTCCTCCTCTATTACCATCAAATTTAGATACCGTGTTCTCATCCAGTTTCATTCTTATCAGGATCATGTTGGGTGCAATGTCTTACCCATGAAAGTCAAAAGTATCATATTAGATCTGTCTTGGCTGTTTGACAATGATGTTATGATTTATAGTCAAACCAACTCCTGTAGTTTTACTCATCAGGATAAGAAGATCATGATTAATCCTTCCCACCTAAGGCTATCAATAGAAAGATAGGCAATGGACCAAAGAAAATATCAAGAAGAAAAGCCTCCATCTAATATGTGCTAAAGAATTAGAGACGATCATGAGTGAAGGATCACCAGTTTGGATGCTTGCTGTGAGAGAAGTTCGTGAGGATCCTAAGATAGATTATCCCAAGGAAGTAGCTAGCCTTCTTAATGAGTTTCATGATGTCTTTACTGAGGATTTCTGAGATTACTTATCGTCTATGAAAATATTCAGCATACCATTAATTTAGTTCCTGAATCTATCCTACCCAACTTACCCCACTATAGGTTGAACCCTACCGAGCATATCGAGCTACAAAGACAAGATGGAGAGCTGATAAAAAAAAGTTCGTGAGAGATAGTTTGAGTCCTTGCACGGTTTCTGTGCTTTTGACTCCAAAAAGGATAGTACATAGAGGATGTATATAGATAGTCGTGCCATTAATAAGATCATCATTAAGTACCGCTTCTCCATCCCTAGGTTAGATGACATGCTAGATATGATGGTTGGAGCCACTATTTTTCTAAAATTGATCTTAAGAGTGGCTACCATCAAGTAAGGAATAGACAGAGAGATGAGTGAAAAACTACTTTTAAGATGAAATATGGTTTATATGAGTGGATGGTGATGTCATTTGGATTATCCAATGCCTCCAGTACTTTCATAAGATTGATGATCTAAATACTATGACCGTTTATTGGAGTATTTGTAGTCATATACTTTAATGATATTTTATCTATAGTCGAACTAGGGAGGACCATCTAGACCATCTCTGAAGAGTGTGCCAAGTTTTTAGAATAGAAAATTTGTATGCCAATCCTAAAAAATGCGCTTTCATGACAGATCGTGTCATCTTCTTAGATTTTATTATTACCTCTGATGGTATATCTGTCGATCCTGAAAAAATTAGAGTAATAGTTGAGTGGCCAGTACCCAAGAGTGTGTATGACATACAGAGTTTTCATAGATTAGCAACCGTTTACCGTAGGTTCATAAAAGAGTTTAGCACCATAGTTGCTCCCATCACTGACAGCATTAGAAAGAGAGATTTTGAATGGACTAAGGCAGCCAATAGAATCTTTCTAGACATTAACGAGAAGATGACCCATGCCCCAGTCTCATGTCTACCTAATTTTTTCAAGATTTTTGAAGTAGCATGCGACGCGTCAGGAGTAGGGATTGGTAGTGTCCTTAGTCAAGAAGGTTATCCGATAGCATCCTTTAGCGAGAAATTTAACGATTCTAAATTCAAGTATTCTACCTACGATAAGAAATTTTACGTGGTAATCCAAGCTTTAAGATACTAGAGACATTACCTACTACCGCAAAAATTTATTTTGTACTCTGACCATAAGGCCCTCCGATTTTTAAATTTCAAAAGAAACAAAATCATAGACACGATAGGTGGGTCACATTTTTGTAAGCCTATACTTTTATTTTGAAACACCGTGTGGATGTAAAGAATCGCGCTGCTGATGTCCTGAGTCGTCGTCATACTTTGTTGTCCACCGTTAGTATAGAAGTTATTGATTTTGATAAATTAAAGAAGATTATGAAGAGTGTCCAGATTTTGATAGCATACTTATCACTTTACATAAAAGGCCATCTAGAGAATATAGTGAATATACCCTTCAGGATGGTTATTTGTTTAGAAGAATTAGGCTGTGTGTCCCCTATACATCTTTAAGAGATTTTATAGTTTGAAAACTACATGTTGGAGGATTAGCTGGGCACTTTGGTAGGAATAAACCATAGAGTTAGTAGAAGCTTAGCTCTTTTGGTCAAGTTTAAAAAGAGATGTCGTCCGAATTATTGTCCAGTATAGAACGTGTGCCATGGCCAAGCAGAGAAAATAAACACCGACCTATATACATCCTTACCTATACCAGACTCTTCTTGGTAAGATATTAGTATAGATTTTATTTTGGAGTTATCTAGAACAGCTAAGAAGCATGATTCTGTTCTAGTAGTTGTAGATAGATTTTCAAAAATGACCCATTTCTTGTCCTATTGCCAAACGTCCGATGCATCGAAAGTTGTAACGATATACTTTGATGAGATTGTTAGACTACATGGATTACCTAAAATTATTTGTCTGATAGGTATGTTAGATTTATGAGCTATTTTAAAAATTAAATGCTACTTTCTAGACACAAACTAAAATTTTTTTTTACTAATCATCCACAAATAGACAATCAGATCGAAGTGATCAATAGGAGTCTTGAAATCTGTTGCATTGCTTGATTGGAAACATATGGATAACTAAGATCTTTTGCTGCCCCTAGCCGAATGTGCATATAATAGCTCTATTAATAAGTCCATTGGCATGAGTCCTTTTGAAGTAGTTCATGGATATCAACCTAGAAAATCAATTTACCTCATCTCACTGCCCATGTATGCTAGGATATTCGATCTGCAGAGTTATTCACACAGCATGTCAAGAGTCTGCATAAAGAGATCCGTAAAAAAATTAGCATTAACAATAACATTTATAAACAAAATGTAGATTCTCGTTGACATGCCAAGAGTTTACGGAGGTAGACTATATGATGGTTCGATTGAGGCCTGAACGATTTTCATCCAGAATCGTAAAGAAGTTGCATACCTGAGGAGCAGGTCCGTTTAAGATCATAAAAAAAATCAAACTGAATGCGTATATTGTGGACTTACTTTCTGATTTTGAGATTAGCTCTACTTTTAATATTACAGATCTCATCGCCTATAAAGAGCCAACTCGAATATCTAGTGAGCCATTTGAGCTTGAACCAACGTTTGAGAGCAAGCTTGTCCCTGAGTGTCCACCAACTAAAATATAAGCAAAACACGATTAGATTGAGAGAATTTTAGATGATCAAATCCTCTCTACCTGGAGTCGAAGCTATCAACGATATTTGGTCAGATAACGAGGTCGATCGAAGTCTGAAATACCTGGATCACTCGAGAAGAGCAGTAGCACATTGATCCAGATTTACTTGAGCGTCATCATAGCGGAATCGATCCACACTCGATAGGATCGAGTTCTCTCCATCTTGGGAGAATTGGTGTGGACACCAGAGCCATCAGAAGTTGACGACATGATTTTAATTTGATCTGGATCGAAGAAGCCCCATTAGATTGACTCTACTTCAGTTATTTATTTTCAGTTAATAAAGTTATTTTGATGTATTTAGTTTTGGATCTATTGGGCCATACTTGGGTTTGTCCACGTCACCTTTGGAGCCACAACTCTCCACACGCCCAAGAAGAAAATATGCATGCCAGCATGTGCTGTGCCTAAGGATCCTCATGCCAAGTTGTGCCAAGCATCAAGCACCCATATGGAGTTTCATTTCTTCCCTAGGATTCCTTAAAAAATTTTGATTACCTACCAATTTTGTTAAAGGACTGATTTCTTTCCCATGGTAGATTATTTTGTTTGAAAATCAGACATAATACTTTACTTTTTTGTGGGAGGACTGATTTCTTCCTTGTAAAAGATAAGAGATTCCTAAAGAAATAGGACCCCTAGGGTTCTATATAAATCTTTGTATTTTTCATGAAGAGGACAATGAATGATTTTACAAATCTCACAAATATATAAATCGCTCCGAGAAGGAGAGGGTGTGAGACCCAAAATCATCCCACAAGATGAGGGTGTGAGGCCTACTTTCTTTTATATCCTTTTAATCTTCATCTTCTTGAGATCCAGTATTCCTACGATCCTGATTCGACTTCACCATCTATCCATGCAAGCCTATCCCATCAAAAGAAGATCTGTCTCTTTCAGAATTTTCATCTATCATAATGAGAGAAAAGAGTGATCCCTTATTCTACAGATCATATGCTGTCAAGGACCTTCGTTCCTTCTCAGTTGATCTTTGCTTTTCATTTTTTCTGTTAGATCTGATGTTGGTAAAGACTTAGCTCTTTATCGACGGATCTCTTTAGTTAAAAGATTAAGAGTCTGAATCGGGATAGTTTCTTAACTATCACGATTCAGATTCTTATCATCTTCTCAGATTTTCTCACGGATTAATGTTTTACTCTCCCTCATCCTATTTATATTTTTTTTGCATTTACTCGTGAGTATGTTTAACTTCTACTATCTGTTTATGTACTTTTTTATTGCTAGTTGTTTACTAATCTCTAGAATGGCATTCATCTACATCATTTAGATTAATCTCGCTTTGGTCTCGTATCAATCAATCACGTCTCCTGAGCAGAGTATAGGTAACTATACTATCTGTCCTGAGAATAATGATGCCTCTGATCGGATGTGATTTGTTGTTGATGAACAGAAGAGAGTTTGATCTTTAGAATTGATTTTTTCTTTTCGTTAGGATTGTCCCGCATCAGTTCTTCAAGTATTACGCCGTGGATTGGATGCTTTCTTCTGTGGATGGAGCGCGAGGGATCGAATCTGAGGGTCCCACATGAGAAGTGGATGTAAGAAAGCACCCAGTAGGAGTCACCATTTTCAAAGATTTTTCAGTCTCCATCATCGTCGCCAGATCCTTCTTTGGATTGTCAACTGCCTTTTCCATCCGTGCTACCTCAATCGGATCTTTTCAAAGCATCCCTCGATGCTTATTTCCAATACCGTCTCTGTTGGTGCCCCATCGATCGAAATTTTTTTTGAGAATCCTGCATCATGGCTTCCAATGGTAGGACCGTGGGTTCAACGGTAGGAGCGATATATTCTTCTTCCCCAATCGCGAGTTCTGTTTCTGCAATCGGAACCATAACCTACCTCCTACGAGCTAGAATTTACTCGAATCTCTTCACGTGTTGGGAATCCATCTTGCTTCAGAAAATCGTGATAAATAATCAGCACAAAAAAAATCTGTGGCTATCTCTACAGATCTGTGGCTACTTATGCCTTCAAAGCATAAATTTAAATGAGAAAAAATGAAAAGCTGCCGCAAAGTAATTAAAACCCCAAAGAACCATTGTTTGAGTGATCCCATCAATTATGTCCATCCGCATCAGTCGCATTAGGCTGACGTCATACATCTTAAATATCCCTACGTGGAGAGCACATGAAGGCAGAAGCACATGGCATTGGATCCGAGGCACTTTTAGAGTACTCTTTTCGCCTGATTCTCAGACTCAGGAGTAAAGGGACAGTGTTACGGTGGTTATCGTGAGAACTTCAGATCAGCGTTATATCACAAGACATCTTAAGTTCTCGGGTCATCAACATGACTGCTAACTGCCGTATGAGCTGAGGAGTCCATCTCCATACTGAACTGAGGCGATCCCGAGGTCTAATCTATGGATGAGGTGCTCAGCCGATTTATCTCTTCAACGTATACGACAGCTATCTATCCCGAATAGATAGAATTTGGCACAACCGTCTCCTCTAATCTCACGAGAGCGATTAAGAGCTGAATTATCTCGTCCAGTTGGCATGTCCAATGATCCGATAATTTTGAGATCGTGTAATCTCATAGCTAGCAACCTAGCTGTCAACATCCTTCTATATAAATAATCAGAGCTTTGAGGGCCAAGGTAAGTCCAATCAAATTTTTTCAGAAAATTCGTTCACTTCAGCATCAGTATCTCTGTATAAGAATCAAATATTCATTATCTGATCTCGATCGATTTCAACAATAATAACCATCACTATCAATATTATTTAAAAATTTGGATTTAGATCTATGCGGATTTTATGGTGCATTCGGATCGACCAACAGACAAGAAGCAAAGATTACGGTTGTTGTTGAGTGCCCGTGCAAAAATTACCAACAGCGTTTAAGCTCAAGGATGACGCAGTTGACAGGACGTCCTTCAACTTTTCACTTCTTATCAAAGAGTTATCACATCGTATCAATCTCGGGGCCCAAGCCTAAGGTTAGGCATGCTTGTCGTGCTTCTCGTTTCAATCCCGGTACAATCCCCGGCAGACGTACGATTTTCTTCCCTGCACGCCATGGGTTATACAACGGCAACGATGCTTATGCAGGCGGCTCATCAGCGGCGCGGGAAATTAATGTATGTTTCGGTCCGGACAAAGCCCATTAAATATTCAGGGAGGCACGCAAACGACTTCCGGTTTGGTAATTTCTTCTAATTGAAGCAATGCAGATCTCATGGTCAGTTGAAATATTTTATTTTTTATTTTTTAAATAATTTATTTTTAAAATAAAAAATTTATTTTCAAAATTTTCACTCTTGTATCATCCTCTCCGCCCAATCTTCTAATCTGGATCTATTCTTCTATCTCTTCGAGATCTTCACCATCATATTTCTCACGATTACTGGCATCTTCGTAACTTGCTCCGCTGTCTTATTGTCGTACTCTATATTCTGTCATATCTTCTGTTCATCCGTTCATTCATTTTTGATATCCATCTTTCACTATTGCCTGTTATTTTTTTTTTTCTATTCATCCATTCTCAATATCAATCTTTCATCACTATTTGTATGTTTGTTTGTTTCACTTGAAAGCAGTAGTTATGTCCAATACTAACATCCACCGTTCTACCATTTTGATCAAGCATTCTTCCATTCAAATGGCTCCTGTTCCATTGCCTCGATTGTCCTCAACTCTCTATCCCCTCAATGCTGGCTCACTCTATGCTTTCAACCTCCGTGTGATCTTTTATTTTATTATTTAAAAAAATAGAGAACCAAATATATTTTTTATAAAAATTTGGAAAAAAAAGTGAAAACAGATTGCTTGTTCCCAAATTGTTTTGAAAAACAAGAGGCAGAAAGAACCCAAGTTCACCTGACATAAACTTTTTTTTTTTTTGTTGATAAAGGGACACAAATGATAAACCTTTGTTTTCTTTCTTGATAATTAAGACTTTTGAGCACACTGGCACAGAACACTATTCTAGTTACTCTCTTTTTGTTTCATGTGTGTGTGTGAGAGAGAGAGAGAGAGAAGGGGGGATTGCAATCGCCAACCATTTCATTGGATTACATTGCATCTATTTTGTATCACCCCTGGTGTGGCCAAAATCTAACACGCCAATCATGAGATGACATGTGTCACTCAGCAAGAAAGAGAACTTGTTTTAGTCGACAACTCTTTCTGCATTGAACCTTACCACCGTGAGATTGTTTCTCACTTAACTTTTAATACTTGTGGGACAAGAACTCCATATCCACAAAAGGAGGCTTGGCATATCCGGTAAGGAAGAGTCCTCTTTGCCGTATCATCCAAGTTTTATTCTCGTTCTTATATTCTCTAAAATTCTTTTCATAATTTAAACATTAAAGGGTCTCCTATCGGATATCAATTCAATGGTCTCTATTTTATTCTCTTTGCATGTGCAGATTCATGATCTTCAAATATTCAAACAGACCTTTACAGTAATAGATTGATACTATTTGTGAAAAACAATTAAAAACCTACAAACATGAAATCAAGAAAAAAAAAAAAAATTGAAGAGCAACAGACAAGTTCAACAAAATAATCAACTAGGTCATATGATTCTAAGCATGAGCTGAAGTATTAGCCTCCTTAACCCACGATGGTAGTTGTATCTATTGAGCAATTCAATCTACTCGTAGAATAGGTGCAAATCTTAATAACAGTGGTGGAAAATCTATTCCTAGGAAACCAATGCTCAAATCAACATGTAGAACAAGCTTGACCATCCAACATCAGACAACCATAGATCTTGCCCAAGAAACTTTGAAGAGACTCAATAGGATAGCCAAGCTCTGATATGTTCCAAGATAAACTCAAGTACTAGTCATCTCTGTTGGACAAATCTAAAAAGATCTCTATGAAGTAGATCAATCTCCATCGAAGAATCAAGGAGAAAGCTCTTCAAGTCGAAGGGCCTATGCTTGGAGGGTAAGAGTAAGATGAGAGTGCTAATTTTGTTCTCGAATGCGGATTTAGAAGGACTCAAAACTCCTACACGATGATGCTATAGTTGTATCACTCACTATGGCATGTTACTAGCTACAATGAATTCTTGTTGATAAGATGAAAATCGGCACAGATTGGCTCTGGAAAATTGGATCCCCAAATTGGATTTTTTGGGAGCCTGTGCTTATCGAAAGCATTATCATGCTTCCCATAATAGCATGACAGGAACTTCAACAAGTGATAATAACAATCAATTTCTGAGTTGGTCATGTTTCCTTCTACTTATAATGTTATTTAGGCCAAACTTGTTTGAAAAACATAAAGGTCATTGTGTCTACTTGCCATCTCTTGATGTATTTTCAATTGAGCCTAGTATTGGAGAGGACAAAGATGACCAAATCATCACTTAGCAATGCTATGTGGCTACTCTCAAGGGAAAGATAAAGTCCATATAAATGCTACCAATTGAAGGCCTAGACATGATGGATGAGTCGAAAGAACAAAGAGAAGAAGTAGAAGATCTCATCCCAATTCACTTGTATGACAAAGATGATGATCAAACTGTGCATGTTGGATTGGATCCTTCTATACGAGGAGACTAAAACTCAGATTGACAACTTTCTCCAATCTAACCCTAATGTGTTCATGTGGAACCCTAACATTCTAAGGATTACACTAATGTGTTCATATGGAACTCTAACAATCTAAAAATTTACTATCAGTAAGATCCAAAATGCAAATTTGTATTTATGTTCACTACTAATAAAGTAATTCTTCTCTTTTTTTTAAAGTGCTATAAAGTAGTACATTCTAAATTGAAGTCTTTAAGATTGGACATATAAAATTGCCATACGAAGTAAGGGAACCGAGAAATATAGCACTAGGATGACCAACCTAAATAACAAGATGAGAACCACGTGTTTGATCCTAAGACCACTAACTCAAGAACATCAATGTGACAACTACAGGACTTATCCTGGGATCATCGAGGTGAAATGTCCCAACTCAATCTAGACTTGGATGGAAAATGGCAATGCTCCATCTGATCAATCAGTCACCATCCATTAAATAACTTAGCCAAGCTTAGCTTAGGACAAAAATCAAGTCTACCTACTCATCTTTGGGTGGATCCCTCAAAGATAAAAAGGGCAAAGGCAAAATTAGCCGACTTCGTATCGAAATAGTTTCTAATAATCAACCTACAGGAGACAAAACCTACAAAGCTAACCTCCAAATTTACAACCTTTCAAGGCAAAACATGAGCAGCAAGGGTCATGAACCTGATCTCTAAGATAGCATTTGGTGACCCAAATCAGATCACTATAATGATCTAAGATCAGTGATGATTCGAATCTTATGATAATCTGGTCATCAGTAACCTAAGATCATGGTATTTGGTAGGCCACGGTCTAGTGATTAAAGATTTTCGAGTATCCATGAATAACCTATTTGGTATTTTATGAAAATCTAATATCACTGATTATATAATACCAAAACTACCCATAATATATTTTATAAAAATATATTTATTAGTTTTATAAATTATATTTTCAGAAAGCGCCCTTTCCTAGAGTCCCTTGTATTTAGTTATATGGTATAGCTAACGCTCCTTAAAGGATAGATCTGCTTCCCTAGATGGGGGCATCCCGGCTCTATGAATAGCTCCTAATCTTGGTCATAAAGGGAGCCTTCTCTTATCAATCTGACTGTTAGATGCATACACTAAGTAAAAAAAAATCTTTATTCAGTCTCATACTTTT
>KE505450.1:41253-64775 GCA_000441515.1 Elaeis oleifera
ATATATATATAGTTCTCCATCTACCATGTATATAAGTTATACATCTAGCACATGTACAAAGTTTACCATTCCATAATTTAGATCAAGCGCTTGGCTCCCTTCTTCACCTCTGCCCTCCACCAAATGACAAAAGCTCTTCACAATGCACAATGGTCTTTTAGAGCCTGTTTGAATGGTTGGATCTAAAATGTCATAGGATTCGTGAGTTGGGCTAGTATAACTATCAGAAATATTGGATTATAAGCAGAACTAGGCTCATGTATATAAATATCTAGGACTATCTTTTGAGTAAGCGTGTCCAAATCCCATAGGAAGAATATATAATGTGTATTGGTGAATATAATATTCCAAAAACTACATATCAATTTATTTGAAGTTGCGTATTGGGTTACTAGATGACTTAAATGTATATCATTTAGGCATATACTATACATTGGTAAATATTACATTCTGAAAATCATGTATTAATTTATCTGATGATGTGTATTGATTTACTAGATAACTAATTTATAAACCCCATGTAATGCACGAGATGTGGTCAAATCTTAAGAATGTATATCCAAGAGCATCTGCACGAAGGAGATAAGCTAAATTAGATGGAAGAAGTGAAAGCCTTTCGAAGTCTTGATCTTCTTGTATTCCCTCATTAGCTAACTATTTAGCTAATTGGTTCCTTGTCTAAAAACATGAGATGCCTTGAAAGCAGATACATTTTGCCTCATCTGCCAAATATCATTAAGGGTATGATTATATAATTTTGCAAAGCATAATTCCCCTATGGGCTTCTTAGCTCTACATATGAAATTGAATACATAGGTATAGACCTGCATGTAGCATGAATTAACCATCCTAAGTGACTCTTATCACAATCTTGCTATTGATTTGAATTCCTTACACTCCATGAAAATTTACCTTCAAAACTGTAAGGGGTGGGAAAACCAATGAACATAGATGGGGTGATTAATTGAGTGGTCCTGAGGACTAATACTTCCCTAGTATCTTGTTGTTGTAACGAAGGGTTCTCTAATTCTAGATAACGGAGATTCGCTAGCAAGAGCAGCAGCTCTATGCAAAACATGTGAGTAGTTTATGTTTACTTTGAAACACTCTAATTTTAGCTGCACTATAACATCCAGCCCAAGCACATAATTAAGGCAATCCCCTCAAAACAATGAGACATGGTGATGTAGTGAACAATACCCTCAACAGAATTGCCTGTTAGATTCAAATTTACCTGGTCTTTCTTGCAAGCTTCTCATGCTTGCTGTTCTGATCGGATCGTTAGGTTCTATATGATTTATTACATGTCACTTAGTATGAATATCTAAAAGCAGATAGAATGCATTGATCGCAACGTGGCTAATTGATCAACCTTTATGAAGATTATACATTTTCTAAGTGGGACCAAAGAATAATCCTTTCGATTAAAATCCCAATCCTTCAAAATATCATGCTTCTACTAAGATTAAGCTCTCACAGCCTCAAGGAACCAACTCACACTGCCACAACTCCCACAGAATCCTATATACTTGAGACAAAACTCAATTGGAACCTAAGAAATGACTCTAATCTCTCTCAAGTGCTCTCTTTTCCCACATGTCTCTGAAAAAGATAATGCAATGAAAAGAAAAGAAGCAAAAGAAAAAAATAATCATAGAAAATATTATCCTTAAATATTTTCGATCTTTCTTTTGTTTTCATTGATTTTACTTATATTTTCTCCTATTTTTCCTCTATTTTTTTCATCCTCAAGAGTCCCAATTGGGTGGCAGGCTCGGAGCGGACCTAATATATGCCCCAAGAAAAGGCACCCAAGGTGGTGAGAAAGATGGCGATGGCACTTGGGCCTTTATTTGGGATCAGTCGTGCATACCTTATCCACGAAAACCTTATGATGGCAGCCCGTGGGAGAAGTGGGTGGTGGAGATCCATGATCTGATGAATGGAGCGAGCATGTGTTGACGGCCGTGGAGGATGTGGGTGGTGGAGATCCATGATTTGGCAAAGGGAGCAGGAGGGACTGGCTCCGCCGCCATCGTTGTCGATGGTCAAGCACCGCGAGACATCACGTATCATTTTTTCCTGAACACGTGGGTGCAAAAATCTTTAGCACCATTATTTTTTCCTGAACACATGGTGTGCAAATAGGCCATATACATGGCACACAGAGGCTAATACCTCCATTTTATTATATATATATATAGATTAATTGCTTGGAGTGTATGTATGTTATGCTTTTTTTTTTTATTACAAGATCGACGGCTCCATTAGTACGAGTCTTTGACTTTTAAGCTCTTTATTAAGATGGACACTAAGAGTGACATGATAAATCAGAAGCTCACCCATATTTCTTTCTCTAATATCCGTCCCATGTGGTTTTTGTTCATATTATAGTCAGTCCATGTTACATAAAAATTGAGTTGATTAGATGGATTAGTCAGTTTCGTCACTGTGGTTCGATCTAAAAGCTTAAATATTTATTTCCTCCTCTGATCCATTTTCAATTGATCATGAATTATTTAGATGGATAACTCATACTTTCTAACTTTTTTGCTTTATTTTGAATTTTGCTTTTTCCATTGATACGTTGCATATCAAAATTATGCATTTCTTCTAATATGAATCTTCAACTAAATAAAGCTGGGGCATAGCATGCGGAAAATTCATTTTAGATGTAATTAAAATTATCCACCAAATCCATTAAGCTGCCAAACCATGAAAAGCTTGTTAACAAAATTTATAATTAATAATACTTTAATATAAATATTAATGCAAATCAATACTAGTTTAGTATACTAATCAAAACTATAGTATTCTAGCTAGTAAAATATAAAAATTCAATCATATCAATAACATTAATAATACTAAGAGTATTTTAATAAATAAATAATGTTAGTATAAAACATTTTACTAATAATAATTTAAAATAATAATATTTAACAATGTACCAATATATTAATAAATTATATTATATTTGAAACTAATAAAATAATTTATTAATAAAATAAATTCTTATATATAAATTAAAATATTATTTTCTAACTATGTAATAAATAAGAATAATATTTTAGAGATAATATATTTTTAATAAAAAATATCACGTGCGGGTTATATGCTAATTACCTTTAAAGTTTAGACATGGCTACTTGTCTTTGTGTATTCAACATATAATAATAAAGGTTAAAACAGCAAAAAATAAATCTTTCACGGATGGTAACGTGATGAAATATCATTATTATTTATTTCTTTCCCTGATGGATCACTGATACGAGTGTCTCTATGCCATCTCTGTGGAAGATGCAAAATACAAGTATTTGGCATCGCCTATGCCGTTCGCGGCGCACGGTAGTTTCGCAAAGAACAGAGCTTCATTATGTAACCAAAAAAAAAAACCAAAAGAAGAAGAGAGCTTCATTTATTTTATTTATTTTTTTGGGAAGATGATGAGGAAACTTCATTAAGAAATTATTTGTGCATGGCGGGCGGTTTGAAAAATCCGATATGGAGTGCATCGCTTTATATGCTTGGTTCACATAACCACTGCTTCCCAACGCACGTATAATGCTTGCAGTTTTTTTTTTTATTAAAAATTTTGAATAACGAAAATATCTTTACTTTTAAAAAAAATTATGACATCTTGTGGCATATTATGACTTCCTGCATGCAGGATGTCATAATATGACCCAGAAATTATGATATCCTATGGTATATTATGACATCCTACATCAAATTATTACTTTTACAAGCAGGATGTCATAATATGGTCAAGGATGTCATAGCATACCACAGGATGTCATAATATAGAAAGGGTATTTCTGTCCAAACACTTTTCAGTGCGCATTTAATGCATGTAGTTTTGTTTTTTCATTTTTAAAAATTTGAATGACGAAAATATTTCTATTCTTAAAAAAATTTATCACATCCTATCGCATATTATGATATATCCTACGTCAAAATTATAACTTTCTGCACACAGGATATCATAATATGGACATAAGATGTCATAATTTTTTTTCAAAGAGCTGGGATATTTTCGTCATTCAAAAATTTCAAATGAAAAAACAGAATTGCATGCATTAAATATACGTTGGGAAGTGATGGCTATATGGACCTATCACATAAAGCTGTACACTCCATGTTAGATTTTTTACATTGCCCACGGTGCACAAGAATTTCCTCTTAAGAGCATAAGAGAAGTTTATATGACAGTAAATACAAAAGTCCAAAACTAGAGCCCCACTTATGTAACGAAGGCCCATAACCAAAACAACGAAGGCCCGCGGTGATTAGCTCATGCACGGAGCCGAGCAAAAAAATTTTTTTTTCCACATTATTGTCCGACTCCATACGTGAGCCAATCACCGTGCACGATATGTGCGTCGCACACTGCGTGCGGTGCACAAAGAATTTCTCATTATGCACCACGCTCGATGCACAAAGAATTTCTCATAATATATATAAAAAGAACCCAAACCACCAAACCAATGTGTAAAGAGGAAATTCTTTGTATACCTCATACGGTGTAGAAAAAAGTGCACCGTCCCACCTGATTAGGCCATGTAGCTATTGCTTTCCAGCGTATTTAATGCATGTAATTTTGCTTTTTCATTTGAAATTTTTTTGAATAACGAAAATGCTCATCCTCTTCTGAAAAAATTATGATATTTTATGGCTACATAATGACATTCTATAGTCAAATTATGACTTCTTGCATATGATATCATAAGGTTTTATACAGAAATTATAAAGAGAGAAGGATATTTCAATCACTGAAAATTTATGATGCTTTATGATGCGTATTTAATGTCTACAGTTTCGCTTTTTCATTTGAAATTATGAATGATGAAAATGCTCCTTATCTTCTAAAAAAGTTATGATATTTTATGGTTATATTACAACATCCTGTGGTCAAATTATGATTTCTTATATAGGATGTCATAATTTTTTTTTCAGAAGTCATAAAGAGGAAAAGATATTTTCATCATTGAAAATTTATAAAATTTTTAAATGATAAAAATGCCCCTCCCTTCCTTATGGCATTCTATGGTCAAATTATGACTTCTTGTGTAAGAAGTCATAATTTGACCACAGGATGTTATAATTTTTTTAGAAGGGGAGAAATATGTTCGTCATTCAAAATTTTAACAAAAAAATGAAATTGCAAGCATTAAATGCGGATTGAAAAGCGATAGCTATGTGATCTAATCAGATGGGACGGTGCATTTTTTTCTACCGAGTGCTGTGTATAAAGAATTTCTCCTATATAAAGACTGTCCATATACAAACAACATATGCAGAAAGAACCCAAATCACCAAGGAGCACTGGCAGATTCCAACAAAAAAACGTAAAGAACAACGAAAAGGTAGAACAGAGAAAGAACAACCATAAAGTATAGGCTGGGTGGAGCAACAGTAAACCACCAACCCAGATTATGGCAACCACCCAAGAATTAATGTGACAACACTGAACTGTGAGCTGAGAAAGGTACCAGCATTCTATCACATGAACAGTAGAAAAATCCATATAACAGACAATAACAGACAGGCCGCCGAGCACAAAGGCAACTGGCAAGTTGGCCCGATGATTTTTTTTTGTTAAAAATATTTCTTGAATGAAAGAGACGAAGGAAAGTAGAAAAAGGAATAATTTGCATCCTCTGCGATGTGATCAGTGCACCATAAAATGCCGTATAATCCTGAATGGCTATCGAGATAGATGGCCATCCAATAATATACGTCGTGTATGGCGGTCATCAATCTTTAACGACAGTCATCCAAGCTGCATAACATTTTGGAGTCACTATAAAGGTTCTATGGAAAAAGAATAAGATTCTATTTTATTTCTCATCATGAGATTAGTTTATTAAGCAACGTTTCGATCTTCCACCATGCCAAACAAATTATGCGGCAAATTGATCCTTAATTAAACAGGGTGGAGTATCATTTTCCACATCTACCACATGGTAGGGACCATCATCTACAAACTCCTGCAGCAGCCTAGGAATTCTCCTCCTGATGATTATGGGATAATAAAGTTAGTGGCATTTTGACAACTAACAAAAAATTTCGGCAGCAGATGTTCTCTTATTGTCTGTTTCCATATAAAAATATAATAATATTTTAGTACAATACTATATGATTTGATTCAATTATAATTTAATTATAATAGTAATAAATAATATCCTTTTATTTATTATAATATTATTAATATTTACTTATATTTATCTTATTTTTCTAATCAAAATAATTATTAATATTAAATAATAATATATTATAAGTCTAAATGAAGATACTAATCCATAATAATAATTAATATATTTTATATGATTAATAATTTAACGATTAATAGATATATTTTTATGGAATATATTAATAAATATATCAATAATATGTGATAATATATTTATTAATTAATAAATATATTTCATGATGGTCAATGATCTTGAATTCCCATGGAATACTAAATAAATTATCTGGGTAGCCGGTAATTTTTAATCATTAGAACATATCATACCAAACAGAATGTTCTTAGATTATGGGAATCAGATTATTCAAGATAAGAATTAATAGTGATCTAAGATCATCTTGTAATCCTATTTGTATCATTATCAAATGCCATCCTAATGAGTGCTTTCCCTCGGTTCAACAAAAAAAAAAGAAAAGAAGGAAAGACGAGAAATAAGAATTTGTCAATGCGACTTAGTCATACCCAAGGTCAACATACATGAGATAATTGCTCTATGGATCATTAGTTCACCTAGCCCATTTTGTTTCATAGTTTTCCTTCTTATTTTGTTTGTTTTCATCTCCTTTTTTCCAAGTGCCAATTATAATGGTTCTTTGTAATTGAAAGATAACTTGTTTAATTGACAAATTGATCACTGGTGGACTCCAATAACAAGTTCTTTCTTTTCTTTTTTCGCTAAAGCAATATTGAGTGCTTATATTATAGAAATCAACGTTACAAAACCATGTACCAGATTTCAGTGCTAAGAGAATAATAATTTACAGACAAAAGCTCCGGGAATCATAAACAAGTTCTTTCATCCTTAGAAGTATATCTTCATGCAAATTTATTCTTCTTCTTTCTAACAAATAACATGAAAATATGGATGTATAAAAAATTCAACATATTATGCACTTATGCTGCCAAAATCCGATTCGATGACCTAGACATGAGGAAGGTGTTAATCGATCTATTGCAATGGAGGACGAAGCATCGATCTACACATAAAAGGAAGAACAAAGAAGTTCGGTGAATTGATCTAGTTGGAGGGCACATAAAAGGAAGAACAAAGAAGTTCGGTGAATTGATCTAGTTGGAGGGCTTTTGATGCTCACGGTGGACAAAACTTTAGAGAATAATAGAAAAAAAAATGATATAGGATAATCTAAAATAAATGCCTAGCACTCTAAGTTTGGGGAGTCCTTGTGTCCTGCTAGGACATGATTATTCATAATCTCAAATCAAGTGAAAAGCTTATTTTTTTTTTTTTTTAAATATATCTGGATCAACTTCGGAATATGAGTCCAACAAAAATTAGTTCGAGCTCAGATTCTCTGCTGTGCACCACACGGTGCGGTGCACAGCATACCGTTCATCACGCGATGGACGGCCGTATACGGATGCATGTCTATTGCATGTGATCATGCACGATCATCCACCGCACGATGGATGGGATGTGCTGTGCACCTATGTATGTCATATAGGTAGGCCATCATGCATTAAAAAGAAAACCATAGCGTGACCAGAGATGCCTAATCCATTGTTTGATGTTAGCATCACACGGTACTTTGGTTCTGCGCCAAGTGTTGTCTCATGTGCCGATGCCCCACTAATGTATTCAGAGCCGACGGACACGGATAAAGTTGACGTAGCTAGGAGCTGTATCTCCTATACTCAATTAATAACTCAAATCCAGGCCAACGTGAATTTTATCTCCATCGCCGAGAAAGGAACATTGATTCGTTTTGTCCCTTCGTCAAACCTCGATTAAGAATATATATATATCCATCATCGTTGACTCGGTGGACTCGGACATGCACCGACAACGAGAACATGGAGGCATCGAATAGAATATGTATATCCATGTGTATATATATATATACATATCAAGTGCGGTTGATTTTGGCAGATGGTTTTCGTCCATATGTATGTCCATATGTCAGACCACACATGTGCTCACGTTTTTGTCCATCTGTCAAACCACCCATACCCAATTAATAATAGGATACATGCATCTATATATTCATGCAAGTATATATAGGTCAAATTTTGCGGACAAGGTGAATTAATTTCTATCTCACTTTGCTAAGAGCCTGCAGAGAAGTCGTCGGACCTCCATCCGTTCTCGTCTGTGCCACCATGGTACGCTCAGATCCTCCTTGCTCTCCCATTCATCTAGAAGTTCGGAAAGATCCGCATATAGCTAGATTCATATACATGAACTCTAATGTGTCTTATATATGTCTTTGGCATGAAACGAATTAGATCAAGCAGAAGATCGTGTTAAAGGTCACCATAACGTGCAAGACAAGCGTCATCATGGCGGCTGTCGCCGAGGTTCCAGGTAGCCAGAAGCTCTACGAGTTACATTACATTTGCTTTACTTGTCCATTAACCGAGCGGCACTTTTGGCAGGCATCGACGAGATGACGTTGGATGTGGAGAGCTGCAAGCTGACGGTGATCGGAGTTGTCGACCCGGTGTGCATAGTGAAGGTGTTGAGGAAGATCAAGGTGGTGGTCTGCATCGAATCCGTCAATCCCACCCCCACCCAAGCCGCCCGAAGAGAAACCTAAGGAAAAATCCCCAGAAACTGAGAAAAAGTGCCCACCACCATGTCCGACAAAGTGTACTCCACCACCATGCCCGCGGCCGTGCTGGTCGGTGCCATGCCACTGCGGCACATGCCCGCCACTATGTCCGCAGCCGTGCCGGTCGGTGCCATGCCACTGCGGCACGTGCCCACCGCCATGTCCGCCGCCGTGCCGGTCGGTGCCATGTCACTGCGGCACGTGCCCACCGCCAATTCCGCCGCCGTGCCGGTCGGTGCCATGTCACTGCGGCACGTGCCATTCCGGCTACCAATCCATGGGCTGTGAAGAACCCAGTTGGTGCACCATCATGTAAACAACGGTCCTGATTGCTATTCGTTTTGCTTTCCTCCTACCGGAAGAAGGAACCAGACAGTACTGTCTTTCGATTATCGGTTTGTTATAATATGTTTCCTTGTCCAGTACATGCATGTTTGATGCAATATATTGAAAGCATGTGTTGGCACATGATGAATCACATATAGTCTCTCTTTTTCTCCAGCCAAGCCATACTTAAATATAGAGAGAAAGGCTCTCACATATTTCGCACAGAATATCCTGATCCGTCGTTAAGCAGCGTTTCAGGAAACCAATATATATATATATATATATATATCACTGGCTCGATCGAGCACGGGCATGCAGTGGACCTTCTGGGATATACAGAACCATACTTGTGAACAGGATGCTAGCTTTGCTCCATTAATTCCAGCCACCCCCCATGGCTCTTCCACTTGCTCGCAGATCGAAGGAAAAAAAAATCCTCCATGAAAGTCCCCTATAGCGTCAACCCTCAAGTATCTGCCCATTTGTACGGTAAAATGATATCAATAATATGTGCATGTCATTTATTATTGGCAGCGATAATTTTAAAAATGACCCGGTCAAAAGGAATAAAATAAGACTAAAAATAAGGAATGAAATAATTTAAAGTAAATTAGAGAAGCAAGTAATATGGTGCTGGCGGTATTGATAGACACGTGATCAAACTAGTTCCAAAATTTCATACTATTCCAGCACCAGAAAATCAATTAAAGGAACAATCTCCACATAATCATAGCTAGAATACATCTAGATATACAAAATATTTACAACACTAGACATTTCTACAATTCAGCTTTAGAATCGAACCGCTTCAATTCTTAGACTGGCCTAATCAAACATACAATGGTAGCCTGTACTACTCTCTGTCCTCTTTTGTGGTGAATATACCATTCTCTTTCACACACACACACACTGTAATTGATGAGGTATTTCTAATCAGCCAGAGAAAACAGAAAACAGAGTCTTTAAATTGCATCGTTATGGAATATTATTAAACTAAATAGTTGATATTATACCAAAAAACCTAAATAGTCGATAAAATTCTTATTGCATGAAAAGCCATATGTATTAATAAGCGCATCAGGCATCAACTTCGGGCATCCATGTGTTCAAGAACTATCGATGTCATTGTACTTCCCTCCACTTTCTTTTATTGACAGGAGCCGATGGCCACTGCAATATTTTGTTCAATAGCAACCTTCTGGCACATTCATGGCCTAATGAATTATTTGATTGGTAACAAATGAAGATTGACACTTGTCAGCAAATATCAAGACAATTTTTTTGACAAGAAATATCAAGACTACTTAGAGGTGAGAAACACGACGAAAGTATTGGTAGTGTTTTGAGACGTTGTATGCGGCGACTACAAGCACAGGGGAGAAGTGAGTAAGGAAAAAAAAAGGAAAGACGATGGCTATGTTATATACCTACACACACACACACGCACACACGCACACACATAGGTATAATATAAATAAATGTCTACAAATACGTCGCATGGCATTGATCAGAAGCTTAACTTGATAGCCACAACCTATACTTTGGTCCAGTAGCGCATGCTGGGCCAAGGCCCCAGACCAATAGCAGCCGCGGGCTGAACCCGTCCCTGACCGGATTTCACACCGGAGGCGGGAAAGAGGGGAGATTCTCGCTCACTCGGGTTCGGGCTGTATTTTCTAGAGAAAATGATTGATCTTCTTTGGGACTTCGACCGTTGGATTGCTCCCCGCACAATCTAAAAGCTTTACTAACTCGTTCCGCCATTTATCTGTACAGATCTCGAAGCGATCCAACGGTGGATTCAGGCGAAGGAAGGTGAATCGTTCGCTTGAGCGAAAGATACAACCCGTGTCCCGCTCGCTTCTCGTCCAGCGGTGGACTGCTCTATTTCGGAGACCCCTCTCTCTTTCTTGCTGCGAAATCCACCTCCCTCTCCCCTCTCTCTAAGAGCTCCTGCGCTCTACTCCCCGTCGCCATGGGCATAAAGGTTAGAACTTTCGATCATCGACCCTTTCGAGGCTTAATGCCTCTTCCTCTCGTTGTGATGGCTCTGTCTCTTCTCTCTCTCTCCTCCCTTTGCTAGGGTTTAACGAAGCTTCTCGCCGACAACGCTCCCAGGGCCATGAAGGAGCAAAAGTTTGAGAGCTATTTCGGCAGGAAGATTGCCATCGACGCCAGCATGAGCATCTACCAGTTCCTCGTTCGTCAATAAGCCGCCTCCTTCTCTCTATCTGATCAGCAATTTAGTTTCGCGGATTCAGTTCTTTCTTTCCCTCCTTCTGTCCGCTTGTTTTTTTAGAGTTTTGAGTCAAAATCTCTTTGATTTTGGCACTGAAAAGAATTGTTCCTTTGTTATATGAGTTGTGGGGTTTTGGGTTTCCAAAAAGTTTCGATTTTTATTCTCGGCAATCTTTATCTTCTGGCTAGATTGTTGTGGGAAGGACGGGAATGGAAACCCTCACCAATGACGCTGGTGAAGTCACGAGGTGATTTTGCCTTTTTAAAGAAATCCATACTGAATTTTGGTTAGCAGTCTCTACTGATTCGTCTCAGTCGCTGGGACCTCTCTCTCTCTCTCTCTCTTCTTTTCATGACACTTGTTGTATTGGTACTTGGTAGTCACTTGCAAGGGATGTTCAACCGGACAATAAGATTGCTCGAGGCCGGAATAAAGCCAGTGTAACTTCCTCCCCTCCTTCTTGAAGGCCATGCATATCCCACAATTCCAATGGTTAATCTTTGTTATTCATAAAAGGTTTTTTCTTGCTCAAGCTTGTAAACTATATGGCAGATATGTTTTTGATGGTCAGCCACCAGATTTGAAGAAACAAGAGCTTGCAAAGAGGTATAATTTAAGAAGTTTGCTTTGGATGACTTTGAAATATTTAGGTACGCTGGGAGTTTGCTTGTGTAGCATTCGGTAAGTTATTGCATTCTACAGGTTCTCGAAAAGGGAGGATGCCACCAAGGATTTGAGTACAGCAATAGAGGTAAGTGCTTGGTTTTATTGACTGCCAATTTAGAATGCTGTGCTCTACCGGTTTGATACCTTTCTTTGTCCTATGTCAAGCAATTTCCATTTTATCCA
The DNA here is from genome assembly GCA_000441515.1 of Elaeis oleifera. NCBI lineage: Eukaryota > Viridiplantae > Streptophyta > Magnoliopsida > Arecales > Arecaceae > Elaeis > Elaeis oleifera. Next base: position 53,486 of record KE505450.1, read on the forward strand.
TTTTATCCCTTTGCAGGCTGGAGATAAAGAGGGTATTGAAAAGTTCAGCAAAAGGACTGTAAAGGTAGTTTTCAGTGTCCTGCATTTACATCCCACATTTATTTTTTAGAGAAGACAGGTCATGAATACTATTGCCTTATCCATGAGTGACCTAAAGATTCAAAATTCTGGAAGCTAGGAAATTTTCTTGTATGCAAAAATCTAGTACTTCACTACAATTAGCTTTTTGACTTTTGAACATTGACACTCAACATAGCAAATGCAGAATATTTTACCACGATGGCATGATGGTGTCTTGTTGAATGATGAAAGTACTGTGAAGACAAAGCAGATTGAATGTAACCATAAAAACTACCCTGCCATCGGAGGCAACGAATTAGGATCATTTTATTCCTAGTATCAAGAGATGAGAATATTTCAGATAAAGGTTTTAAATACTGGTGGGTGGCAGGGCATCCCATGCCCCTGAGTGTTGGTACAGGAAATGGACTGGGATAGGACAAACATCCACTGTTCCGAGTGTTAGGATGCAGGGTGTGTCATTCTATGGAAAAATTGGGATGACGCTGTCCCACAGTATTAAAACCTTCATCTAAACTTGGTGGTTGGTGCTATTATAGAACTGAGGCCAAAGTTACATGTTTAATTATTTCCAGCTCAAGTGTATCTGGCCTTACAAAATGTCATTACCAGTGAGGTTCTTTACCTTAGAAAGTGCATTCTTAGATTGGCTGCTACATACAAGTTTGATACATGATCTATGTGCGGCTTAAAGCTGCTGATTCTACCGAGTTATGTGTTGGTATTGGAGAAAGGTACCAACTTTGAGTACTCTCAACTTATGACATCTCAAACAACATTCAGTAGTTCACATAGTGTATCTATTGGCCTTGCCACTGTTGTTGATGTTTGCTTCATAGTCAAAATGTGGCTGAATATTCAGATTCTTAAGAAATGCATGCCCTTGGCTTGAAGTTTGGTCCAAAGTACTATGCCATTTCATCCTGCAACTTTTTATGTCTATTATAGTGTCTATATTTGTGGGTCATGCAGGTGAATCTCCAGTTTGATACTATAATACATGTATTGGTTACATTTTGGTGATCAGAATTCATAGCAGTTATTTGATACATATGGGGTACTTCTTTCCCCAAAAGATTAAATGATATATTTATGGGTTTTCCTGAAATTGTTGTTCCTGGCAGGTTACAAAGCAACACAATGAAGACTGTAAAGGACTTCTAAGATTGATGGGTGTGCCTGTGATTGAGGTGATGTTAAAACTTGATCCATTTGTTATTTTTATTGAATTTGTTCATTCATGTATTTATCAGTCAAAGAGCTACTTCAACATTTTTTAGAAGACTTAAAGTTGGCACGACCAGCCGGTAAATGTACTTGTCTTTTTCACATAAGATTCATTTGAACAAATAAACATGCCTAAAGTAAAATCCACCATACCAGGATTACAGCTAACCTGTTGGCTTGTGACACTGACAACTCATGACCAAAGACACATGCTATTTTATGCATATCAAATGTTCACCCTTAATCTAGAAATTTTCTTGACCTGCTTACTATATTCTACAGGCACCTTCTGAAGCAGAAGCAGAGTGTGCTGCACTTTGCAAAAGTGATAAGGCATGAAAACAGTATGCTGGCTAGTGGCTACTATTTCAATATTTATAGTTATCAATGTCATGATTATTTTAACCTCTAGGTGTATGCTGTGGCATCCGAGGATATGGATTCACTAACTTTTGGGGCACCAAGGTTTCTTCGCCACTTAATGGATCCAAGCTCCAAAAAAATCCCTGTGATGGAATTTGAAGTCTCAAAGGTGTCTTATATTGTAGACAGTGTTGTACTTGTTACTTCATCTTGAACTCTCTGATCTCATGTTTAAGTTTCAGGTGCTGGAGGAGCTAGAGCTCACCATGGACCAATTCATCGATTTGTGCATTCTTTGTGGATGTGACTACTGTGATAGTATCAAAGGTACGATGGCTTTATAAATATTACAACTTGCACGACATAATATGTTCAAATATTTAATCTCCTGCTCCATCCTTCTCAGCTTAATACTTCTTTTGTTTTTTGAATGAAAAGGAAGTTTTAGTAACTAGAAATTTACAACCAATTGCCAATTTGGGGCAACCTACTAATTTATTTTGCCAATATCCCTAATTTAGGCCAACTAGAAGGTAAGTGTAACCACCCAAAAACACTGTGGGTTGGGGGATGGGTTGTGTTTCTAATAGTTATAATATAAATATAAATGAATATTTAGGGATAAAAGGAAAATGCTGGAAATAGAATAAATGTTAATGGTGTCTGCTACTCAAACTTCAGCCAGAAACACTGCTTTTATCCTACTGAATAACAGACCCTTGCCCTCCTAAGTGATTTTTGTAACTCTGTTAGCATTCAGTTATCCTTAACACATCAATCACCATTATATTTCTATAAATGACTCTAAGATTATTAATGAGAAGTGAAGCTACAGGCCAAGTGTTGATTCTTGGTGTATGCATGTCATTTATGTAGAGTTTGCATGCACATCCATTCTATTAACCACTCTTTAATCTCTTTCTCTTAAGCAGTGTTTGAGAAAATATTATTTAGTTCCATCTGTAGCTTTCTACCTTGCAAAGGAATTGCGTGTGAAAGTTGATTGATTCATTGGACTGTGAACAAGCTGTTTCTGTTCTGTTGTTGTCATTGTCATGCATTATTTTTTTGAATTTATCTTTTGATTTCACTCTGCATGCCAAAGAAACTGTATCATAATGCTGTCAATGCATACCTTTGAAATAGGTATTGGGGGACAAACAGCTTTGAAGCTTATCTGTAAGCATGGTTGCATAGAAAACATATTGGAGAACATAAACAAAGAAAGGTGCATCTTTCAACATGGTTACATTTTTTTCTTTTCTGTCTGAGATGTATTTGCCTATTTTTTTCTTTTATTTTGTCTGATAAAAAATGTTCCTTTTGTCTGGTATGTATAGAATTGTTGAATACAAACATGATGGGCCACCAAGCTAGATAAACATGAGTTTGTTCTAGAGGATATTGTTGTTATGAGTTCTTGTTATCAATGATTACACAAATTTATGTTCTACATTAGCCAATTTTTGACCTAGTGGAATATAACTTCAATATACGACAGTTGTGATCCAGTGATTATGCTGCAAAAATATTATTTATCCATATTGAATGTATATCATATATATGAGTGTACATGCACGCATGTTACTTATGTCACTGTAGATGTATAAAGTATCAACCAACTCAGGGGAATATTCTTCCTCTATCTACTTTTCAATATGACGATCACTTGGCCGATTTGCTGGTGGCTGTGCATCTGCAAATCCATCAGAATGTCGTTGCCAATAACATGACCAGATATTTAGTTCTTTTCCTTGTTCCATTTGTCAAGTTGTGTTTCCCTTTTAAGAAGCTGCTGCTTAAAACAAAGAAGGGTAATGATCCCCATCAACTAATGGCTATTTGAAGAGAATCTCAAATATCCACTCGAAGTGGATGTCTCACTAGGATAAATTGGCTTCTGCTTATGACATGTTTAGAAGCCAAAACTTGCTCGACAATGGTTGCTTGTCATTCTTTTGTGGTCACTCCATAGCAGATACCACAGCAGATGCCTCCACAATTCTTCATCACCACACCATATTGAAACCTCCATAAGTTGCCTTGGGTCTTCAGTATATATTAAGTAACTTCATGACCAAACTATTCTGAATTTTGACTAAAAGAATACTGTATGCTAGCAATATGCTGTTCATGGGCAATGGGTTGTAAAATATGCAAAGCAAAAGTTCAGTGCTGTCCAAATTTTCTTTAGTACCTCAATCGAATTACTTATAATCAATTTTATCAAGCTATGCTCCTGAATTGATGGCTAATCAAGGTTTTACAAACATATACCGGCCTGGGACTGGTTCTGGCTGGACCGGTATGGTGCCGGGCTATCCTGTGCCGACACACGATGTGGGTCCTCATACTGGTACCATACCAGGATGGCTAGAAATCCTTTTTTGTTTCATTACAAATTTGGATTTTTATTTACAATGAAAATGTTTAGGCCAGCTTGCTTTGTATTCTTAATATTTATGATTCAGGAACTCTATTTGATGCTTGGGAGGTGATGTACCTGAATTAAATCTGGTAGGTAGTGGCTTAGATTAAAGATTTAAGTGCCTAGGTTGATGATATTTCATTATGTAAACAGTTAATAATGCTATGTGGTTTTCTTGTTGACACCATGTGGAACCAAACATTGATGAAATTGTGCCCGTGTATATGGAAAATCTTTTTATTCTTACCATCTTTGGAGGTGCTTTTAGAATAATATTTGGTAACTTTGGTTGATGCTGGGAATTGATAACCTTAAAAAAGAATCTGGCATCTGGTGGCTTCAATTAAAGATTTGTCTGCCTAGGTTGATGATATTTCAGTAGGCACACACTTCACAATGCTCTATGATGTTGCAGATTGACTTGTGGTTGAGGTTGAGAATGGTGAAATGCTTGGTGGAACACATCTACTTTGCAATAATTCTCCTTTCAATCCTTGTGGAAAAAGAATTATCTTTTGTAAAATTGTCGTTTTCCATCTAGTGTGTCATCTATTGCTACTTCATGTTTAGAAGAAAACAATATACTGTAGCAAAATACTTTGTCATCTACAGTGTGGTTAGATGACCAGAATACCATTTGACCTTTTCCATTCTACATGAATGAGGGCAAAGGTTGCATTGGACATTTCACTTCTCTATAAATATTTCAATATGCTTTATGTTTATTGACAGCTCTTTTATAAATACTCAAATATACCTTACGTTTATTGACAACCCTTTGTCTATAGAGTGGACAAATGGGTAGATACAGTAGCTTGAAGTGTTTTTGTACTCATTGTGTGACAGAGTGAAATTGGAAGGCTAGGTTTATTTGTTCATGTAGCTTGTTAAATTGCCTATGGAACTGCCTCAATCAGATGAGAAAGGGGTCACAGTCTCTCTGTTAATGGATTTAGGTTGCTTTGTGTAGAATCTCAGCCCAACATGCAAAAAAATGTATGAGTGCACATGTGCACCTGTTGATGGCTTATGCAAAATGGATTTGTATTTGTTGGCTTTGTTGTTTGAGTTTCTGAAAATGCAAGACTTTGAGCAGTTGGGTAGTAGCATTACAGAAATTCTCTGTTTCTCTTCTATGTCGTTAGAATTTTTTTAAGGCTTTTTGTTTTGCAGGTATCAAATACCTGAGGACTGGCCATATCAAGAAGCTCGGCACCTGTTTAAAGAACCTATTGTGTCTCAAGAATTTCCAGAGCTCAAGTGGACTGCTCCAGATGAGGAGGTATCTAGTGATATCCACTTTAGCTCATACAGTATCTATTAGTTTGACTTCAAACTGATAACAGGATGTTTCTTTCCTCATCTTTTAGGGCCTTGTGGACTTTCTGGTGAAAGACAATGGTTTCAACCATGATCGAGTAACAAAGGTATCCATTCATGCCATAAAGCAGTATTTCCTGCAAGCCTTCCCTCAAAATCCTTGATATCGACTAATTGTTTTTTTTTTAAATATTCAATAGGCAATAGAAAAGATTAAAGCAGCAAAGAATAAATCCTCCCAAGGGCGGTAAGCACTATAATGCCATTATTTTTGTTTCCCCTTTTTCCTTATAGTCTCTGACTACATTTAGAATTTTGTAGACTGGAATCCTTTTTTAAGCCAGTAGTGAGTGCATCCGTGCCTCTTAAACGGAAGGTATGCGGTACATGCTTATTGCATCTTTCTTTGTTTCTTATTTTTCCCATCCTTTTGTAACCACAGCAAACATGTTCGAGCATTGCACCTTCTCTGCATTTAAAAGTTCTGCTGTTGTGGTGTTTAAGGTTGGCTTGGACATCTTTGAGACATCCGGAGCATTAAACTTCATCAGAACTATTTGTCTTTGACCATTGATATTGAATACCATTGCATTTAACAAATTTATAATTACATGGGCCGCAGGTTGTTTTGTGAATCCTGTCCCTTGTGCAGCGTTTCAAAATGTATAATGTTGTCTTCGGATGCTTGATTATAGTATACTTTTTCAGTTTTCCTTTGCTTGATCATAGTATACTTTTTCAGTTTCCTTTTGTCAGTACTATGACATGGTTGTTACAAATAGTAAATATTTTTTTTAAATTTTCGCTAACTAGAAAGGACGGTCACATTAGCATAAAAAGAATTTAGGTGACAGAGGCATTGTGAACTAGCTTTCTTAAGTGTTTATTTTGAAAAGCATTAACGTCAATGCTTGTACATATGGAAATGAAAATGAGAAACTATAATTCAGATCAGATGGCTGTTATGATATTCAAGTTTTAATTTACCTGTTTGTTCATTTTTTTTTTAAATTTAATTTTGTTTTAGAAGTTGAATCCATTGCATCAAAATCCTTCTGCCTGATTTCTAGTACCATTTCTTGTCTGCAATTTCTTAATCACATATTACACTTCTGCATGCATATGCAGCACATACAAATAAATAATCATTACGTGCATCAATGATCCTAGGAAAAAAAAACCAGAATGAATTATCATTCTGAGGATTTATGCATATAGCTAGTTTAGAAACTAACTTTAATTTCATGACCTTCTAGTTATATATAACTTTTCCATTAACACATCTCTTAGAATGCTGACAATTAACTTAAATTTTAGAAACATGATTACTTGTGGAAGTTGTCATATCAGCTTTATATGAGACACTCATGTGTTCAATATTACTACAATCAGGGTTAGTTCAATATCTGTATGTAGTGGTGTATGTACAGGGCCAAAGTTAAGCGATTCTTCTTAGTTTTTATAGGAGTCCAGCATAAAGTTTCTTCCTCTCATCTCTTCTTTCTTTGTAGCATGGCCAGACCTATAGATGATCCATTTCTTGAAACAGTGCCACAAGGGGTGGGTGTGTTGGAGGGTTAACATGTCGTTAGTTGTTCTGGGCCTTCCAGCCCATGATATGGAGTCATCTGGGAGTAAAACATCAGTTTAGGGGATTTATGGGTTACCTCATCTAATGCACTTATAATGACAGCTTTTGACTTGGCAATCTATGAATATTTCCTAGGCAATAAGGTTTTGAATTATCTGACACAACCAAGCTCATTTTTGTGAATTGATTCAGGATCAGGTTTTTTGAAGAACCACCATTTTTGTTTAATTTCTCCCTCTTTAATATTCTCTCATATCTTTCTATCTGCATCTATGGCTTGCTTTCTTCCGTAACCAGCCGCACATAAAGAGAACCTAAGACCAGAACATCCATTTGCTTTAATTTTCCCCCCATTATCACCTGACTGCAATATCCTTCCTCATGTCTCTTCACTCTCTTGCGAATAATGTTGATTAATTTGCAATAATTCTTTCTTCTGAAGATTAGCTTTCATGAAAGGGCAAAAAGAAACTGTCACTAATGGTGCATAAATTTGTAACAATTTTCGGACAGTCAATGGTCTTGAGGTAGTAATTACTTATTTTTGCTACCCTGAATATGTGGCCCTAGAAAAGTGCTTCGTTGGTTTACTAGGACACATCTTATGTCAAGTTAAAGCTTCTGTTATGAATGAGTATGCAAGCTAGAACTGACCGCTCCATGCTCTCCTTGGTACCTGGGTAACAGAAAACAAATGCACACTTGGCACTCCCAGACCAGCACTCAAGTGTAGGATGTTCACTCTGCAAGTCTGTATGAGTTCGAGCACCAATACTGGCAGTTTAAAACAGCCAATTTCAGGGCTGCAATTCAGATGCCGTGAACCGATACCTATGGGCGTTTGTTTCAGCAAATGATGCCGACAAAATTCTGCCGATCCCTAGAAGTAACTGATGAATTGTTGGATCTTATATGTTAAGATTAAAATTTGTAAAGAACATCCTTGCATGGGAAATTCCTATCATATCTTCTGCGGTACAAACATATGTAGCTAGTTGGATTATGTAATTATAATCTTTGTCATTCAAAGGGGCCTCGTTGATTGGTCTATTGAGAAGGTGGAGAATCACTTTATCAATTGTACTCAAAATTCATAGGTTTGAATTTCCAAGGAGAAAAGAAAACATAATTTTTTTGCTTACGATATATTTAAGCAAGTACTTCACATATGAAAGAAAATAAAAGAGCGCATCCTCTTGAACTCATGGGTACATATAGATCTTGAAGAACCAGCTGATTCTCATCCTTTAGCTGATGTGTGTCATAATTGTCATCCTCATCATCATCTTCTTCCGTGAGAAGATTTGTTATAAAATATGACTTTTATTACTCATGCATAGGGGGATGCATGCTTATTATGATTTTCTCTCTCTCTCTCTCTCTCTGTGCCTTGCTCACTCTCATGCACTCATATAAGATTAATTGTTTTATTAAACTGCTAGGTTGGATTGGAAATACCAAAATTGAGAACATGTAAATGGTACATGGAATTCTGTAATCAGGAGTAAAGAATTAGATGGGCAGGGCTTCTTGTGGAGAAATATTCTCACCTTGGTTCCATATGTATGTGATTTGCTTTGCTTTCGACTAAATATTATTTTGCTTTTCTAAGATTATATGACATCTCTCTGTCTTGCCCATTTTGTTTTGGGACACTCTGCATTGTCCTTCAGTTGTTTGAAAAAGCAATAGCGCAATCTCTTGCTAAATTAGTTGCTTCAATTACATGTTTATTGAAATGGGATTTTGCATTGCCTTTTGCTAATCCTTTGTAATATTTGCCCGTCTGATTTGTTAAATACCAGGAAACACCAGACAAGCTAGCAAAGGAAACAACAAACAAGAAGTCTAAGTCTAGAGGTGGGAAGAAAAATAGCTAGAAGTGCGGTCGAGATGTGGAAGTAGGATAGCAAGTTCCGGTGGGCAGATCAGAAACACCGGCCTCAGTCTTTCTTGTTTTCTGTGTACACCTGTCGCAGTGTCCTCATCGCACACCACAAGAAATTTAGAGTTCTCTCTATCATGCCTCCCTCCGTGTGTAGAGTTTGGCAGCCTTGCCATTCATATTTGAATATTTTTATTGCTAGTACCATACTCATGTTAGGACTGGCGAATTAGAAATTCTGACAACCGTTGAGATACCCGCGTAACTGTGGGGATGCCTCTTCTTGGATGAAGCAAGGCCTCAATGCTTAGGAGCGGGAGAAATCGTGTGCAGAGAATTGCATGACTTACAATAATAATCGAGAAACCAAATGGAGTATTTCCGTCGGAGAAAAATGGAAAAACAAATCGGATGCAGTTCATGATGGGTGCATCCTAAGACCTCCCAAAACGGTGTACGATTTATTTCTTCTTCTTCTTCTTAGAAGTATAGAATGTTATGGTGAATGCTATTAAACTTCGCATTGGTTAAGAAGTGCTTTCGTGAAGCATTTTGGGCTTTATGGTTCTTCTACTTGCTAGCACAAGGCCTGAAGAGGATTCTGTTTGCCATTAGGAAGAGGCGTCAATAGGGGGAACTAGGGACGATCATGCAAGCATTCGCGTCTAACCAACTAGTTAGCAAGTTTTTCATGTTCGCAACGTTTTAGGATGTCACTCTATTTCTTCTCATGACAACGCTGGAACGTAAATGATTTTCTTTTTAAAAATAAAAGGAATAGAATAGGATTCTGCTCATATGTATAATTATCAGGAATGTTCCTTCATTAACATTAGTTGGCGTAATTCAAGGCTTGAATTCTGGTCCTCCGTAAATATTTTTTTTTAAAAAATTGAAGAGCTGTATGACCCCGGAGGTTGCATTCAGGTCATCGATCCACGTAATTTGTCATTAATTAAATTGGGGGTTAGTAGATAATGATGGCAAAGTAATGAACAAAGAGGCAAACGACTGATATGATACTAAGATCCGTCTATGCTCATAAAGAATATCATATGTGCAGCCATACGACCTCATCAAAAATTATGTCCACTTTCCGAAACCCCACCCCTTGAATGTTTCTTGTGTGGTATCGCTGCAAGGCCTCATCAAACGATTTGTGAAACGCGACCAATTTGGCAAAGACATCCTGGGATCTTGAGTTAAGACAAAGGCATCCAAGGAAAATGTTTTGCCGTTAAATTGGCTGCCAATTTGGCAGGATCATACATCCGGTCTATGAAGATCGCTTTATAACATTGCAATGCCTGTGCATGCGATGGTTGGAAAGATGTCACAACACTAACTCATTATATTAATTATTTAGAACTGAAGGGACATTTTTTTTCAAGAAATACAAAAAAATGATAAGTAGCCCGGAAATAAAATTATGATCATTTCTCCCAAGTAAAGAAAATATAATATATGCTTATTTCCACCTTTCCCCTTTTTTTTTTTAAAAAAAAATGTTATTGCATTAAAAGTGGGGGTGCCAGAATACAAATAGGATCCACCAACCAACATGAAACCAACCAACAACACAAACAGATTTGGGTGTTTTTACCCCTAATCAGGTACATTTTGAGTTGACCCAATATCAATCTGTTTATCAACAGATGGTGTTGAGTTTAGCTTCTAGATCTGTTAGATCACTCGGGATGATGTGGTTCGGAACCAACTACATCCTAGATTGAACATAGTCGATATATAGCGGTTTCTTATATAGTTAATTCAACTTAAAAAAAAAAAGAAAAGAAAAGAAAAAAAGAAACTTATAGTGAATGAGGGACATGTTGGCTCATATGATTTTAGGATATATTGGCGTATTTTAGCTAGTTTTAGTCTAAATTACTTCATCACCATCATTTATCCTCAATTCCTAAGTTAGTTATGATTATGATAATATATTTTAGATTCTATTTTTTTTGGTTGTGATCTTTGAATTCTACATTTTTCTTACTTTTTATTTGTACATGACTTTAATGAGAAACCTTAGATGGGTTGGTCAGTAGGGATGGGTTTACATAAAATAACTGGGTTGAATATGTGTTGACGTTTTGTAACGGGACTAAAAATGGGTTGTTCATAGGTTGAGAATTTTTTTGACCTGAGCTTGGTCCGACTTGACCCGAAGCCGTCGGATCCGACCCATCGCCACGCTTAGCTAGAAAACCTGATCGATTAACCCTAAACTACCTCGAAAGAAGAGTTCATTATCTAAATAATTTTAAAAAATTATTTATCAAAATAATATATTTTTAACTTATTTACAAAGTAATGTAAATCTATAAAACGCCATTTGAAATGGCGTTTTATAGCCGCCACGTCACCACCCTCTCTCCTCCATGTGGACGAC
>KE505450.1:92789-116856 GCA_000441515.1 Elaeis oleifera
GACAGAAATTTATGAACGTTTGTCGTATTCTGAATATTCAACATGAGATTTTATGTTTTATTGCTTATTCTTATTTTCAGATTATATTATTATATCAGTGTGATATGAAAATTCTTACTGGGCTGTAAAGCTCACACCCTTTCATTTTTCTTTTTCTTCTTAGAGATACAGGATGTTATGATTGGCTATGGCTTGGACTTACGAGTGAGCGGATGCATAGATAGAGTGTCATAGTACGTGATCAGAGGATTGAAGGAATGTTATTTGTAATTATGTAAGATTTTATGGAAATTAAATATTATGATTGATAAGGTTGTAATGATTTAATTTGGTCTTGTATATTCTTTAGGGCTTGCTCTAAGGAGTGTGCGGCCATCACGTATCCGATCCAGATGTTGGGTTCGGGACGTGACACCTTAGAATCCTTTGATCTCTTGGGCATAGGCCTCAAAATGCAAGTGGACCTTGAGGAGTACCACAATGACTTGGGACTACAAAATATGACGATGGGAAAAGAGGAAACAGAGCAGCTGAGAGAGAGAGAGAGAGAGAAGTTGGAGTGGTTGGGTCTGAACCCAGGGAAGCAGAAGCAGTGGCGTTGGTGAGAAGAGAAGGAAGCGGCATGGAGCAAAGACGGATTTTTCCTTTGTTTTAGTTGAAGGGTTGGCAAGCAATGAGCTACACTAGAGGAGGTCACTCTTTTTAGTCCCATTGCCAAGTACTTTGTCAGCTTGATAAGTTGGCCCCTCCTTGTCGGAGAACTAAGGAGACTTAGGCAAACCTATCCAAAAACTGGGCAGAGTTATGAAACAAACACCACTAGAGAAATAAACACAAAAATTCTGTTTAAATCTGGTTAACCTAAGGAACCTAAAGCAATAAGCTACAAGCTTGTACGAATTAGTATATAAATCTAGAAAATATGAGAATTAATATGCAAATATTAAATATAGTGAGGATTAAGTTGCAAAAATATAAATGTAAAAATAGGAAATCAAAGGTGATAGGTACTACCGCAAGTCACTCGTTCCTTTATTGCTCTGCTTATTTGGTTTGCGTAGATGCAGGCTTGTTGTGCAACATACAAAGTGGTAAAATGGATTAGGATCCCCGAGTACCATTTAACCAGTCGTGGAGTTTTCATGTGAGTCGTAAAATGGATTGGTGATCGGCGCATGTGATTTATACCAAAGCACCCACATCACATATTAGGAAAATTACTTGAATTGATTTTGCATGTAATTTTGTATTTTATATTTTTACATAAATACTATTTCAAATAATAATTTATATCAAATTTATACCATTCACTAATGTTAGTACTTGTTAACCCAGCTCATGATTTGTGTTAACTTCCATGAAAATGACAAGATTACACTCTAATTCACAAATATTTGTCCTATCAAATAGCTGTTGATGGCTAGTTGGCGGCTGACTTGGTGATGAGTTGGCAGTAAGTTGGTGGCTGATCAGTTCTCCTTTTATAAGTTGAGCTGAAGTGTTCGAATGTTCGGACTTCATTTTAATTTGAATTCGGGCACGAGTGTTGGTGCAGGTGTGCTGTCCGGGCTGAGCGTCGGTGCAGGCCAGCGTGCTGTTCGGCCTGCAGCCTTTGTCGGTTGGTTAGCTTATAAAGGAGACGAGGACCCTTAAAAATGCTCTCCCAGCTTGCTTTATTTCACACATTAAAAGGGAGCAAAACCAAGCTGCAGATTGGCTTTGCACTAAGCGGTGGCTTTTCCTTGGTGTTAGGAGACCCTACTCCTCCTCTCTGACACAAATTTACCCGATGATAGACTTCAAAATGAGCATAACATTTTATAATATCATAAGTTTATCTCTTCTTGTCTGTTGTTGTATTGACACACGGGTACTTTTCTTCAAGAGGGCTGCTCGTATCATGGCTCGCTCTGATACGGGTCAGTTACCTGGCTTTGCTCTACCTTGTACATGTTCCAAGCGCGTGGAACTGATATGTGCCTCCGGCTTTAATTCAGAAAAGGGAGATCTTGCATATGCTAGGCTCACGAAGTCTGAACTGTTATGCAACTCTACTCTGACAATAATTATATTTATAGATTTATCTCGCAGGGGAATCTTCATATGTCAATGGATATTGCGGGACCAACATAAGCTTCAAATTACATCGGTTTACTGGTTCCTGGCCTTCTCAAACTTGGTTTTTGGTCGCCAACATAAGCTTCAAATTACATCGCTGTTCACAATATCAAAGCCTCCTCTCCTGTTCACATGTCAGCATATGCTCTTTGCATTCATCCCAGATGATGGTCTCTTTGATGGGATCTGTATCTTTTCTTATGTCCTTCTTCTACTCTATCATGGAGTTTTGATACCTACTTTTCTACCTCCCACATGATGTTCTCCATGGTTTGTTACTGATGGGAGTTGGTCTTTCTTTCAAATGTCCATTTTACATCAGGTAGTGGTCCAGCATACACAGTTCAACCTCAATGATGTTTCACATATTGTTTGGCATATATTGCAAATGGGGTATATTTTGAATGCTTTTTGCAGCTTATTTGAGCCCTACTGCTGTTTACATTTCACCCCAAATGATGTTCTTGGCAAATGGATACTGAGGGGTTCAAGCATTCGGATAACTTGCCTTACATTATTGAGTTTGTTGATTGCAATGACTTTTTCTCCCAAATGATGTTCAACAGTTTAATGGATCCGATGGGACGGGCCCCTATACTATGGTATCTCGAGTGGGGAAGACATTAAATTATTTGCATCGATACATCTCTAATATTTTTTATATGCCTTTCACATTGGTTAAGCTGCATTTTATCATGAATCGGCACTTTGTTTTCTACATAATTCCTTCATTCTCCACCTTGTACCTGTTATCTCTGCTATTCTGCTTATTTTCTTCAGAGTTTTACCCGGATGCTGGGCTGCTCTTGCGTTGGAGTTAGAAATGAAATCTATGGGGTTCTGTTGCTGTCCGATTTTTACTATATTATTACTCTTAGATTTCATGGGCGGTGTCTACTTATCAGCAAATTGGTGGAACGTTTTTCTTCTGTATCTGACGCTGCCTCTCATCTGGACTGTTTGCTGTATGACGCTATTCTTGGCCTTAAATATGCAGCTTACTATGACATCTGGCGGTTTTCATCTTCATTCAGCTGTTCAGCAGGTTTTCCCCTACTATAATATCTGGTCACTCCTACTTTGTTACATGTATTTGTATTTATTCCCTCAGTCAATGTTTTTCTTGCTGCCTCTTGTGGCTCTATCACCCTGCTGGGTTTTTTGTTATATGTTACCAGTAGGGAAGACTGTTTTGGGATTGTACTAAAAGTTCCTTATTAATGAATCTTGCCTTTACCAAAAAAAAAAAAAAAAGGAGAAGAGGAGAACATTTTTTCTTCTATCCATAATAGTCAAATGATATCCCTTCAAGCTTTAACTTGTCTTTTTGTATAATGTTTTGCAGCAATTCTGAAGTACCTTGAGAATAATATATATATTTCAATCCACTCTAAGCCATGTTCTCTATATTCTCGGAAATCAAAATTAATTTCATGAAACAATCTGCTCTGATCTTCCCAATGAATTTTGAGACAAAAAGCAACATGTAGTTGACCTACCCTATGAAAAGTCATTTAATGAAAAGAAAATCCCAACAAAAGTCATTTAAACTTGTCCCCATGTTATCATAGCTCGTTGTTTTGCTCGGTGAATTCAGATTACTCGAAATTCATTATCTATCAACAAACTTAATTAAGTAGGATCAGGATAAGAGAATACATTTCTAACTTATTGTAATTGGAATCCTTCTTCATTCCAAAACTGAAATAAGAGCAACAAAATCCTTTCTCACTAATAAAGTGGGCCATTCGATAAAAAGTTTAGCCAATTCATCAATGAGTTATTTTGTATATTTATTATATAGTTTACTTTTCAAATAAATTTGATTGGTTTATTTATTTATTTTGATTTAAATGTTAAAATTTTATTTATAAATTTTATGTTCATTATTGGGTAGATTTCTCAATTGCGGAATACGAATCATCCGCCCAAGATCACAACAACATCCGAGAAGCGGATGTTGATACCACACGAGAAAAAATAATAATAATAATAAAGAAGCACCATAAAAATACGTGGCTCGGTCTTAAGCCTATCTCCACGGGATATGCAAGCTTCACTATGAGAGAAATAAAATCAAAGAATATAAGAGGAACTCACCACTCCACCCTTGTACAAAAGTCTCTCGACAAGAAGCTCCAAAATCCTCACAAAAGCTCTCTGAAACCTCTCAAGAAGCATCTCTGCACAACCAGGATGTCATCAGCTATCCGACGCAACAAACAACTTATCAATGAGAGTTATATAAGCTCTAAAAATCCTAAAATAGTGTTTATTAGGAGACCAAGTCCAAATCAAATCCAAAATCAATTCTGACCATTCGATCATGATTGGCTCAAACCAGAGCCGTCTGATTGTACAAACTATGTCCAGATCATGTTCGGATTTGATTTGGGCTGTTCGATCCCCACCTACTGCGACATCAGCAGTCGGATCGTGTCTCCGATCCACGTGTGGCTTCGTGAGCCACGATATCCCATGCGGTCCATGGTGGATCGCGATACCCAGGCGGGCCTGAGCACCCACATGCACTCTCGTGCCTGTCTAGGCCAGCCCAGTGTGCTACTGGCCTATGCACTAGTGTGCTGTTGGGCCTTACCTGCGCCGCCATCGG
This sequence comes from Elaeis oleifera, assembly GCA_000441515.1. NCBI lineage: Eukaryota > Viridiplantae > Streptophyta > Magnoliopsida > Arecales > Arecaceae > Elaeis > Elaeis oleifera. The sequence goes on from KE505450.1 coordinate 97,522, forward strand.
CCTATGCCTGTCTGTGGGCCGTACCAGCTGCTTTCGACTTTCTCTCACGTGTATCTTCTCGATTTGAACTCTGTTTGGGATGTTCTTGGGCTCGTTGGATTTCGTTCGTCATCCTTGACCTTGTCCTAGGCTTATTGTGGACTGAATCTCGAGATATTTTTCTCAACAATCTCCATCTCGACTCGATGTTCTACCTCCACCTGTCTTTGAGAGCTTGTGATTTGCCTCACTCCCATACCCTGGGGCACGCCTGCTGTCTCATGGATGGACAAACATGGGAGTCGAGCCAGACCGCTCGATCTCACCTCCATCATGGACTGTGTCCACTATAACCAAAGATCTGCTCGGAGAAGTCTCCAACGGTAATAGGAACTTCACTTTGCGATGTCGCTTCTCATCCTTTCAAGTCTCCTATCTCGTGCCCGATCCATCTCCACCTGGAGCTCCATGTCGCATTGGACTCTCCCTGGCTCCTGAAGCTCTAACTTACACTGAGCTTCCTATCAGATAGTAATATCCTCTTCTGATTTCTTTCCTCCAATATCGCTTTATCGCTGTGCATGACCTTCAGGATTCCATCATCAGTTATCCACTTGTAGCCGTTTGAATCCAGTCTGCTTAGTAAGATAAGATTTTATCTGAAATTGGATATGTATCAGACCTCATCCAATCTCCTTACTGCACCATCATGTGTCCTCCAGCTGATCATTCTGGTGTCCTTGATCGCACAGCTCGATCCATCCGGCAAGTGAACAATGCCCTCACTACTTTCCAAGGAGTCAAACAGCTCTCCTCTGCAACAATCATGATATGTGCATGCAGAATCTAAAATCTATTACTGAGAAAAGTAGATACCTCGTCAGATATCAATAGGACATCATCCTCTGACAGGATGCCCCATCCGATCTTTGAGTTGAGGGCAATCTCTGACAGGATGTCCCAACTCATCACATCGATAGCATCTAATCTTGCTAGGGTCCCTCATCTTGGACCTAGATCATCCTCCTCACGATCCTCTGCCACTCCGTCTGCTGCCATCTGTTCCTCCAGAAATCACCAAAGCTGAGCTGCCGCCATCTGAGCTCGAAGCCTGGTTCTTTCATCTGAGAATCTTATTCTAGAGAATCACCATGGTGATCTCATCCATCTTGATGGTGCTCTTCTCCACTAGAAGAGCAGTCACTAAGGACTCATATGAAAGGAAAGCGATGCTAGCAAGATCAATGTCCTGATCTTTTCCTCAACTTTCTCACCTACACCTAGAAGATCAGTGAGAATTTTTGGAAGTGGCTGAGATACTCCTGCATGTTCTATCCTTCATCCATCTACAGTCGGTAGAACTGTCTCTATAAAAAAAGAGTATTGGTAAGGAACTTCGTCATGTACAACTCCTTGAGCTTCGACCATAGCACCATCGGGGAAGTCTCATCAAGTACATGAATCATCACCTCATCCGTCAAGTACATATAGATAGTACTCATCGTTTGCATCTGTAGCTGCTCCCAGATCTTCTTCTTCATGGTGGCCGGTTTCTTCTCATTCAAGAGAGCATCAATCAATCCATGTTGGATGAGTACGTCCTTCATCCTCGTTTGCCACAAGGAGAAATTGCTTTCCGATCGAACTAATTAATCTCTATCTTGATTGTGCTTGTCTTCTCCATCTTCTATCTCGATCAACACCATCTTTGTCTGGACCGCCTGATACCACTTGTCCATGGTAACCAGGCTTTGATACCACTTGTTGGGATAGGTTCCTTAATTGCTGAACACAGATCACCCATCTAAGATCACAACAACGTCTGGAAAGCGATTGTTGACACTACATTAGAAAAAGAAGAAGAAAGAACAACAAACAAATATAATAAAAATATGTGGATCGGCCTCAAGCCTATCTCCATGGGGCGTGCAAGCTTCACTATGAGAGAAACAAAATCAAATAATACAAGAGGAACTCATCGATCAATCTTTGTACAAGAGTCTCTCAAGAAGAAGCTTCAAAACCCTCATAAAAGTTCTCTGAAATCTCTCTAGAAGACTTTTTGCATGATCAGGACGTCACCAGCTATCCGACGTAATAAATGGCTCGTCAATCGGAGTTACATAGGCTCCAAAATCTTAAAAGGTATTTACTAGGAGACCAAGTCCAAATCAACCCAAATCAATTTTGGTCGTCTGATCGTGACCAGCTCGAACCAGAGCCATCCGATCACGCAAATTGTGTCCAGATCCCTCCCAGATTCGATCTAAACCATCTGATCCCCACCGGCTGTGACATCAATCGTCGGATCGCGCCTTCGATCCACGTGCGGCCCTGTGAGCCACGATATCCCGCGCGATCCATGATGGACCGCGATACCCAGGCGGGCCTGGGTGCCTGTATGGCCCCGCGCGCGTGCTTGCGCCTGTCTAGGCCAGCCCAATGTGCTACTGGCCCACGTGCCAGCACACTGCCGGGCCTAGCCCGCGCCATCGCCGGCCCGAGGGCCGTACCAGCTGCTTCCGATCTTTCTCGCGTATCTTCTCCGTCTGGACTCCGTTTGAACTATTCTTGGACTCGTTGGATTTCGTTTGTCGTCTTGAACGTTATCTTAAGCTTATTATGGATCGAATCTCGAGATATTTTTTCAATATTTTAATAATGCATTCTCCTCATTTTCGCACATTTCTTGGCTTATCCTACTCTTATTTCTCTTGCACTTTGTTATTAGTTACAAGGACATGGTTCAGAAAAAAGATTTAGACTCTCTTGAACATAGTTCACAAAAAAGATTGACTTCCGATATGCTGTTAATCATAATTTATTATATGCGGCTTAAAATCTCATGGGTACATCGTCTAAATCTGAGTAGGAACGTCAATGAGGATGGATTTCTGTATATTTTTCCCATCGTGGAATTGAATGGGATGGTTTAAACTAAAATTTAATGATGATGATTCTGATGATATAACTATTGTACTTTATGATACTTTCTCCGTACAATATTCTTTGTTTGGAATCTAGCTTTAAGCTCCGCTTTTTATCAAAAATAAAAAATAAATAAAGAAGACAAAAAAAGAAGGCTCTTGTTTGGGATAAAGTTCCTTCCTTTTGGTGGAGGATTAATCAGATGGCAAGCACCAGACGAGCCTGCATCCACTTACCTATTCGTGAGCTTTATAAGCCTCCACCGCCAGCCAGTCACCCTGGAGATCACCTGTCACAAATCCCTTTCCTAGTATCATCATATTATTTTGAAATCCAAATCCAAGGTCTTGCCAACAGCCAAAACGAAGACTCGAAAGAAAGCCCACCGCCCCCAAGAGGAAGATTAGCATGACTTTTCGGGTAGGAGGAGAAGCAAGCTACAAGACTGTTGGGATCAGGTACGAGGTCTTGAACACTGATAGTTAAGTGATCCACCTCCCACTGCTTGCCACATGAGCACTCAAGTGGGACCCACGTGACAGGCCACTGAATGCTATCTCCGGTGCGTCATGCATATAAAAGGCCTCGTTATCATTTGCTGTTGGATTTTGTAATTTAATTTAGTTGAATAAGAATAGTTGGCAGAAGGTACGGCTTGTAAGTTTGATGTCCTGTTGGATTTTATATGTTAATTTAATTCAATTCAGCGTTCTTTTTAAAGCTAAAATTGGAGGTGAAAACCTTTGGTCTGCCGCATACATATAGCAGAAGACTTGTCACGAAATTAATCGATTGGTACCTTCTATCGTCGCAGATCCAAAAATTGTTCATCTCAGCGACCGAAGAGAGTTCGCAGCCATGTTCGTCTCCACCAATCGTATGCTCTGTGTCTCCCTTCTTCTTTTTTCTTTTTTTTGATTGTTGCTTTTTATGGCTTCTAGCTGAGTTTTTGATCCTATCATGAGCGAGAGTACTAGATTGGTTTGTGGAATTTCTTAGTTTGATTCGATTCTGTTTGGTTTTGCTTATTTTATGCTCTCATGGCGTCTTCTTTCGGAAGGTTTGGTTTTGCTGAGCTGCTTGCATGTCTGCATTCAAGCAGTAGGAATTATTATTATTATTATTATTAGTGATGGAAAAGGTTATTAAAGAGCTGGGAAAACCTCCCTAATCACCAGATTTTCATTAAAGAATGCAACCATACAAATACAAACATAGTGTACAGGGAATCCTCACAACATTGGAGAGAAACAGGGAAATCTCAGCAGTAGGAATCTCAAGTAATAGGACTTTTGGTAGATTGCTTTGTTCCTCCAAGTTCGACTTGGTAAAAGGTCTGAAGTCTCTTCATCAGTCTTGATGAAAGTTTTTGAGTGAAAGGAGGAAGCGATAGCCTCCTCTTGATTTATTAACGGCATATATACGAGACAAGATTACATAAGTCCAAGACAATGGAGGGAGCAATACAGAAACAGAGCAACAACACTCCCCACCTTGTACCCCAAGCTCACAAATCCAACAGAAATACTGGAAAAAGGAGAAGAGGCCACTTATGATCTCACGATTGCAGATCCCCGAAGAGGAAGGCTCCAACGGAGGTTCACCAAGATCCAGCTCACCTTTGGACAGCAAATCCCCAGAGCCAGAATGCTGCTCCCAAAGCAATAGAGGTGTGCTGAGAAAGGCAAGGAAGATTCACATTCTGGAAGGCAAAGACAATCTTTCCACCAGTCTTGATGAACTCAAGTTAGTTTCTCTTCATCTTGCTTCCTTTTGCGGTAGTTAGTCACCGTAGTTCGCATGCTATGATTGAAATCTCTCCAGCTTGATGACTTATCTTACCATTTTCAGTTTGATTTTACCTCCAATTATGAGTATGATATTTGTTGATGATGAGCAGCATGAGATATTTTACTTATCGCTTTGGTCTGCAGCATGGTAACAAATTCTGAGGGTTTCTCGTCTTGTGGAAGTTCTATACCTGCCTTTGGGGCATCAACTGCTCCAGCATTTGGTACTTGTTCCCCTTCATTTGGTGGTTAGTATTTTCTTTTTGCACTTATTCAATATATTTTCCTTTTGTTTTGACAAATCACAAACCTTAGTGGTTTCTCGTGTACTTATTTTGCCTATCACTGAAACTTTGATCTTCTTTACAACTCTGATGGTTTGTTGATATATTTTTCCATCGTATTGGATTCAAGGTTTCCAGTTGTGGTTTTTTTTCCTCCGTTACCAACAGATTTGAAAGGACTATCATAATTGACACTATTTTTTAAGTTGTTGCCTTGTTGGGCATTCGATGTTTCCAAAGAAAAAAAGAACAGAAAAGAAAATTTTATGATTATTCAATGTCCTCCAATATTTCATAATCTTTTCCCCCCTACTATTATGGAGTATTTGCCAAGCAGTATATTTCATGATGTTACAGAGTATTGTAAAATGTAAGCTAAGCATTATGATGCATGAAAATTTTGATATATTGATCCTTTACATAACATGCTCGACTTCACCCAAGCAAAGTTTCATGACCAACCAACCACCTGTTTTAGTTATTTCTACAAGTGTGCTGTGTTCTTTAAGAAACTAGTTTTAATTCCCAGTCTAGATTATATGACCAGCTCAAAACTGCAACTATTCAACTAAATTCACAACAGATAAATATCCTTGGTGGAATGAACCTTTTCCTTATATATAATTGCCCTTTGATTAAATAGCATGACTTAATTCCGGTTAAAAGATTTTCTTTTCGTGGACTTTCGCATGAACATATAAGCCAATCGTTAGTTTGGAGCTAATAACAGAACTTCCATACTGTGGAAGCAGACAACAAGCTTGCTTCAGGTGAAGTTTCTTCTGAACGTGACTGGTCTTAAGTTAGTGGTGGCCTAACCAGGCATAAAGCATCAGACAAGCTTAGGCATTTGTGGGCTTGAACCAAGCACCACCAACAACAAGGGGGTGGCAGTAGGTTGGGTCAGGTTAAGTGCAGCAGATGCAGGTTTGGGTCGGCAAGAAATATTGCGCTAGGATCTGGTACCATAAGATACAGTAAGAAAAAAAAATAAAATAAAAATACAATACGTATATGTGGATTGACCTCAAGCCTACCTTCATGGGGCGTGTAAACTTCACTATGAGAGAATAAAATAAAACTAATACAAGTGGAACTCACCACTCAACCCCTGTACAAGAGTTTCTCAAGAAAAAATCTCAAAACTCTCACAAAAGCTCTCTGAAATCTCTGTTGAAGCCTTTCTACACCTCCAGGACGTCACCAGCTCTCCAATACAACTGATGGCTCGTCAATCGGAGTTATATAGACTACAGAAACTCCAAAATACTGTTACACTAGGAAACAGAGTTTCAATCAAGCCTAGAATCATCCGTGGCCGTCCGATCATGATTGGCTCGCACTAGAGCCGTTCGATTGTGCACATCAGGACCACTGATCACCTGATCAAACTCAAAATCAATCTCAGCCATTCGATCGCGATCCGCTGCGATCTGGGCAGTCCGATCTTGTAAACAACAGTCTGAACCACGCGTGGACCGCGTGTTCAGTCCATGCGATCCCATGGACCGCCCAGCACCCCGCGGTCCATGGTGGACCGTGCAGGGGCATTGGGTCGCCTGCGCACACTGGGCCGGCCCATGCACGTCCCCGCACTGGGCCCGCTCGTGCACTGGCCGCGAGTGCTTGCGCATGCGCATCTCCCGCAGGCCCGACGGTGCCACCGCTGGCCTCCACTGCATCATGCACTGTGCCGTCCTTCTTTCGCACGTATTTTCACCGTTTGGACTCTCATTAGACTCCGTTCTTAGGCTCATTGAACTCCATTCTTGAGCTCGTTGGACTCCACACCCTGGGGCATGCCTGCTGTCACATGGATGGACAAATATGAGAGTCGAGCCAGGCCGCTCGATCCCTCCTCCGTCATGGGCTGTGTTTTTTCTGACGAAAGATCTGCTCGGGATATCATCCTGCAGCAATAGGAATCTCATCCTATGATGTCGCTTCTCATCTTTTCAAGTCTCCCGTCTAGTGTCCAATCCACGTCCACCTGGAGCTCCATCTCGCTCTGGACTCCTCCTGGCTCTTGAAGATCCACCTTGCACTGGGCTTTCCATTAGTTAGTAATGTCCTTTCGTTCTCTTCTTCTCCTCCAGAATAATCCTATCATCGTGCAACACCTTCAGGATTCTTCCACCAGCTACCATCCTTTAGCCTCTCGAATCCAGTCTGCTTAGTTAGATAAGATTCTGTCTAAAATTGGATATGTATCGGACCTCCTCCAATCTTCTCACTACATCATCTTGTATCCTCCAGCTGACCGTCCCAATGCCTCTGATCGCATAGTTCGATCCATCCGGTAGATAAACAATGCCCTCACTGTTTTTCAGGGAGTCAAACTACTTATCTCTGCAATATACATGATAGGTGCATACAGAATCTAAAATCCACTGCTGGAAAGAAGTAGATACCTCATTAGATATCTCTTAGACATCATCCTCTGACTCACTACTGGCTGTCGCTGCAGTAGCCCTCGTCCGATCCCTGAGTTGAGAGCAATTTCTAGCTAGATGCCCTAACTCGTTACACCAGTAACATCTGATCTTGCTCACATATCTCATCTTGGACTTGGATCGCCCTCACCATGATCTCCTGTCGTTCTGTCTGCCGTCTTCTCCTCCTCCAAAAACCACCAAAGCTGAGCTGCCGTTTGAGCTCGAAGTTGGATTCTCTCTCATGAGAATCTCATTTTTGAGAATCGCTGCGGTGATCTCGTCCATCTTGATGGTGCTCTTTTCTACTAGAAGAGTAGTCACCAAGGACTCATATGAAGGAAAAGAACGATGCTAGCAAGACCAATGCCCTGGTCTTCTCCTCAACTTTTTGCCAATGCTGAGGAGGTCGGTGAGAATCTTCTGAAAGTGGCTGAGATGCTTCTGCATGCTCTGTCCATCAGTTATCCGCAGCTGGTAGAACTATCTCCAAAGAAAAAGGATGTTGGTGAGAGATTTCGTCATATACAATTCCTCGAGCTTCGACCACAGCATCATCGAGAAAGTCTCGCCAAGCACATGGATCACCACCACATCTGCTAGATACAAGCGGATTATACTCACCGCCTGCATCTGGAGCCGCCTCCAATCCTGCACCTCTATGGTGGTCGGCTTCTCGTCGCATAAGAGAGTATCGATCAATCCTTGCTAGATGAGTACGTCTTTCATCCTTGCCTGTCACAAGGAGAAATTGCTCTTTCCATCAAACCTGTTGATCTCCACCTTGATTGTGCTTGTCTTCTCCATCTTTTATCTCGTTCACCACCGCTGCAACCTATGCTCTGGCACCACCTAGCTTTGATATCAATTGTTGGGTCAGGATATGGTACTACAAAGTACAACCAGAAGAAAGAAGAAACAAAATAAGAAACACAATATAAATACGTGGATTGGCCTCAAACCTACCTCCACAGGGCGTGCAAGCTTCACTACGAAAGAATAAAATAAAATCAATATAAGAGGAACTCACCATTTAACCCTTGTACAAGAGTCTTTCAATAAAAAGCCCCAAAATCCTTACAAAAGCTCTCTGAAATCTTTGTTGAAGTCTTTTTGTACCTCCAGGACATCACCAGCTCTCCAACATAAGTGACGGTTCGTTAATCAGAGTTATATAGACTTCAAAAACTCTAAAATACTGTTATATTAGGAAACAGAATCTTAATCAAATCTAGAATTATCCGTGGCCATCCGATCGTGACCGGCTCGTACCAGAGCCACCCGATCGCACACATCAGGCCACTGATCACCTAATCAAACTCGGAATCAACCTCAACCGTTCGATCATGATCAACTACGATCTGGGCCATCGGATCACGCAAAAATAGCCTAAACCACGTGTGGACCACATGTTCGGTCCACGCGATCCCATGGACCACCCAGCACCCTGTGGTCCATGGTGGACCGCGTAGGGGCGTTGGGTCGCCCACGCTCGCTGGGCCGGCCCACGCGTGTGCCCTCGCTGGGCCGGCCCATGCGCACGCCCACGTTGGGCCAGCTCGCGCACTGGGCCGCATGCACCTGCGTGCACGCACGTCTCCCCGGGCCCAGCAGCACCACCATCGGCCTCCATCGACCGCCGTCGCCTCGTACACCATGCTGCCCTTCTTTCATGCATATCTTTGCCGTTTGGATTCTGTTTAGGGTGTTCTTAGGCTTGTTGGACTCCATTCATTGTCCTGGACTTCACTATGGGCTCAATGTAGACCAAATCTTGAGGCTTATTTTTTGACAAGAAAAAATTTTAGCCCAACCCAACCCTGCCTATTGATAATTGGGGTAGAAAATAAAAATTCATATATGACGCACTTATCTTGTATAATCCTAGACTCATTCACCAACCCATTTAAACTTTTACACTCAACAAATATAATATAGCATGCCAACATCCAAAAATATATATTTTTAATCACAAGTTATCATCACGACCATAAAAGTTTAGAAATTTAGGATATATCACAATCAGAGTGTAATAAAGATGAAGAAACTAAATTGCAACAATTAGAATATTGTAGATCATAAGAACTTCCTTGTTTTGTTAGGTTGGGTTTCTCTGCTATGTGGAGAATGGCCTAAAGCCCGTTGGGTTAAAACCCATATGAATGACTTGTTTTAATTTGCTCCAAAAGAGATCTTAGCCGTCATTATACTTTTAGAGAGCACCCACAGCAGAGCAGAGTGTTGAAAATCAGCAAAACTGAAGATAAGTCAATAAAAAATAAAAAAACAAAAAGCAAAAAAAGAAATTGCAGAAAACAAATTGTTCTGCTTTTCAGTTCAGACTATGCAGTTTTCACAAAAGTGATCATCGAAAATTTGTTACCGTTAGATCGGACTGAAATTTGGTCTGCGCATTCTCGATACCTGATCTTGAATTTGGATGGTGGAGATCAGAATTGGAGTCTTTTAGTATTGATTTCTACTTGCATTTTTCTTTAGAATTTTTTATTTTTAGGTGATATTTCCTCAACTTTTCTTGTTGCATCATTAGGTGATTGTGACTGCCAAAAATATTGATTCTTGATGATTTATTGTGTTGAGAAGTTGATGTATGCCTCTAGTTGTTGATAACTAGAAAGGAACTTTGTGTATTCCCATTATTTGATTATAATAGAAGTTGTGGGTGTCGGGCCGTGGTTTTTACTCCTCACATTGAGGGGGTTTTTCACATAAATCTTGGTGTTCTTTGTGTTTGGTTTGTTCACTGCATCTTTCACATATTTTGCTTGATTTCTCTACTTATTAAATTTCCATCAGTGGTATCAGAGCTAGGTTGGCTGATTTATTGTCTTGTGTTGAAAATAATGGAAGTTAATTCAAGTAGAATGATCAATTTGAATGGGTCCAGTTATGCTGTTTGAAATAAAAAATGGAGGATGTTCTTTATGTGAAAAGGTACAATTTGCCTATGTTTGCTTCTAAAAAATTTGCTGATAAAACTAATGAAGAGTGGAACTTGATACATAGACAAGTGTGTGGATACATCAGATAGTAGGTCGAGGATAATGTTTTGAACCATATTATTAGGGAGACACATGCACAAACTTTGTGGACTAAGCTTGAGCAGTTATATGCAGAGAGGACTAGAAATAATAAGCTGTATTTAATCAAGTAGATGATGTCTTTGAAATACAGAGATAATACCCTCATGATAGATTATCTAAACACCTTTCAGGGAATCATAAATCAGTTAGCTACTATGGATATTAGATTTGATGAGAAAGTACAGGGCTTATGGCTTCTTGATACACTACTGGACTCATGGGAGACATTTATAACATCGTTGTCTAACTCAACTCCTGATGGTGTGATCACAATGGATATGGCTAAAAGTAGTATTTGAACAAAGAGATGAGAAGAAAGTCACAACATTCCTCTTCACAGTCAGATGTTTTAGTTACTGAGACCATGGGGAGAAGTAAGAGCTGTGGGCCGAAGAACAGAGAATATAACAGAAGCAAGTCCAAAAATAAGTTTGTAAATATTGAGTGCTACTACAGAAAGGAGCTGTGGCCGTCATCGTAGGGCTATGGCAATGGTTGTCGCAATCACTGTCATATATAGATTATAGCAGCAGTTACTCAATAGCTGCTATAACAAACTGTGTAGCAGTGGTTTACCAACCACTGCTATAGATTGGCTATAGCAGCGGTTATAAACCGCTGCTATAGCATTATAACCGCTGCTATAGCTTTCTATAGCAGTAGTTTTCTAACCGCTGCTATATCGATCTATAGCAATGGTTCTCTAATCACTGCTATAGCCATCTGTAGCAGTGGTTATCTAACCATTCTATATGTCAATCTAAGGCAGTGGTTATACAACCGCTGCTATAGATGTACGGTAGTGGTTTATCAACCGCTACCATAAATTATGTAGTTAACACAAAATTATGGCAGCGATTAGCATGGCTACGGCAGCGGTTGTGCAACCACTGTCATTGCCTGTTGACCATCAGAAAGAGCATAAATTTATCATTTTTTATCTTTTTTTTATCGGATAGATATAATTTAATATATAATTACTCAAATTAAAATTTATAAGAATAAAAAATTATATATAAAACTTAATAACAAGCACAATATTTCTCAAATACTCAAATTGTATTACAATATTTCTCAAATAAAATAAAATACATCAAAAATCAGTCAAATCAAAATTTTCCTCTCCAAGCATCTCGTCATCATCGGGAAGGGCTATAGCAGGATCGGAAGGGGCTGTAGCAGGATCGGGAGGGGTTGTAGCAGGAGCTAGAGGGATTGGAGCTGAATAACTAGCCAACATATTCTGAATGCTCGAAAATTAGCTTCAAGAGTAGCAGAGAGCTATGTCACCATAGCGGACATGATGCTCTGTAGCTGGTCTGTGCGCTCCTGAGCTTGAGCTACCTGCGTCAAGGCCTCATCAAGCTGCTCTCGGTTGATAATCCCGAAAGCGTGTGAGATGCTCACCTCAGATCAGTAGCTGGTCGATGTATGATCAGACCTACAATGAATCCTCCTAGAGTGCTCAGGTCTCAAGACCTGAGACAAATAGTCATGGGGGCCAGAGGTGTCCAGGCCCTCACTTGCAAGTGCGTCTAACGGCTCCTGTAATTATAAATTTAATAAAATCTTAGAAAATTTTGGCATTGACATGAGTAAATAAATCCTAAGAAATTCTACTGCCACACACATTGTCAAAGCAAAATGAGTGAATTGTAAGAAATTATAACATGCCATTATTACTTACAAAATTCTTTCGATCGTGGCATTCATCGGCCTGCCTTTCTTGTCCGTATGACTCGATCGGAAGATGACACTACGGCTGGGCATCACACCCTCTTTCGTCAGCTATAACAATCAATCAGCTTGCTAGAAATATTTAAAATAATAATTCAATAACTTGTAAACTAAAGGATCAGAAATAATTATCTCTCTATGTACACGACTGATCATAGACTCACGGTCGAGAGTGTGCATGTACTCCTGAGCAGTTCGATTCTTTCGATTATGAAGAGATACGATCTAAAAAGTATTTAAATCATATAAGTTAAAATCAAATATAATTATCAGTGTAATAAAAAATTCACAAGTTACAATTAAATCTGAAACTTCTGACTCCTCCAATGCCTGACCATCCTCTCCCACATACTCGAGAGAGAGTCCTAGATCCAAGGAACAAGCTCCTCCTCTGTGTCCCTACAGTGCTCTAGCCACCTTTTATGGAGCTTGATATTGTAGTTTCGATACAACTCCCCAATCTTCTACAGTCGAGCATCTCGAGCCCTCTCATGATCTGAAAAGTCGTACCTCCTCTGTATAAAGTTATCAGAAGTCAGTTACGAAATTATTCTAATCAAATATAATATAAACATATCACACATATATATATAAGATACACTTATCCAAACCTCCTCCCACACCCGATCCTTAACACCAGCATCCATCAATCGCTAGTCTATGGGCAGTACGAAAATGATGTTAAACCGCCTTACAAGCACACCAAAAAAGAAATACATCTCCCATGCGGTCTCCCCTATTGGCCTTTCTTTTGAGTCGTACTCCACCATAACCTGATGCTGGCAGTTCCACACATGCGGCATGCGTGTGGGACCGCGAAAGGTTCTACTGGATGATGCACCTGCAATGAAAATACATTACGAATATATAAGAATATGCAATAACTATATAAAAATAAATAAATAAATAATTGACATAATGAAAACCTACTCTCACTGAGATCATGTGATGTGGATGTCGATGGAGCCTCATCGATGAGTGGAGTATGTGTTGGAGATGCATAAGCTGGCGACGTGGCTGCCGGTGGAGGCTCAGATGTGCTGGTGGGAGGAGTATGTGCCTGCAAAATTGAAGCTGATGCGGAGGTGGATGAAGTATGCACCGACAGTGACTCAGATGTCGAGCTCCGCGTAGCCTGTCGAGAGGCAAGGATGAAAGCTAGATGGTATTTCGGTACCATCATGACCTACAATGTTAATAAACATTAACAAATATAACATATTGAAGAATAGTATTAGTAGAGTATCAATAAATAAATACTAATATTTATACCAGGATGTTGAACTCATCACCTACTGACATCTACAATATGGACATCACCATCTCTCTTAACAAATGTATCTGGAATCTCGATAACACCAGGTAAGTTTTATATTAGAGGAATACTTTGTATGCATGATTCAACATCGTCATCAACCTCGGTGTTGTCAAAGAATTGCCTAGGCACCATCCTCACAACAACACTCTATTGAGGCTCCAAGGGATCACTAACGTAGAAGACTTGACTAGCTTGGGAGACAAGTATATACAGTTTTTCAGTATACAGATGGCATTGCATGTTAACGAGAGTAAAACTGCACTCATCAGTCTTCATCTTTGACTGAGATAAGGTGTCAAACCAATCACATTTCATTAACGCAACCCTCTCTTTAGAATAATAGTCCAGAATTATTATCTTCTCCATAATTTCATAATAGTTCAGATCCTCCGTATGAGGCTGTGAATCCCTCGAGCTAGCATAACACCCAATAGTGGCACTCAACATCATGCCACTATTTTGTGTTACCATGTTTTGGGCTTAGCTGTGAATATTGAATCTGTAGTCATTGATGATGAGCTGTTTGTACTCATGCATGGTATGATTAGGTTCCATTGATAGAGCATGCATTTCATGGCTCATATCACCGAACAGTAATCTCCACACCTAAGAAGATGATATTTAATTAGTAAACATGTTCAAATAGGACGTACAGGATAGAAATATATACTCGCTTACATGATCTTTGAACCACTCAGAAAACTCTTTGCTATGCATTTTTCTTTTTCCCAATACTTAAAGTGCCATATATTACTCTTGTGATCTTCTTGTGTTTGCTGCATAAGGAACAAATTTAAATGTAATGGAGTATTTTCTTCTAAGTAATGAGAAATAAATAAGGCTGAGTGACTCACCTTATGTATAGCTCAATGACATTACAATTGAACAATATGTAGCGGTGCATCTTATCCCTTTCCTCAAAGCTCAAATTAGTGAGGCAGTATAAAGTAGAAAGTCCACCTAACTGTAGAATGGACTCAAATATAGGCTTAATCGGCTCATACTGATCATCCTAATTCTTCATTGGCCGGTTACAATGTGTCTCGAGCTTGTTTAAGTATATGGTATAAAATCCATACACTCTTGACTTAAATAATCTTCTGCTATGGATCCCTCCAGACGATTCATATTCTTACATAAGATTTCAGCATTTGAATATTCTTCTCGATGGGATACATCCATCAGTAGAACACTGGGCCTCTAAGTGCAACTTCTCCCATAAGGTGCATGGTGAGATGCATCATAACTGTGAAATATGACGGTAAAATATCTTCTCCAGATCACATAATATAGTCATCACCTTTGTCTTCATTTCTTTACATCTTTCTTAAGTAATCTCTTCGTACAAATATCTCTACAAAAATTGTAAAGATGAATAACAATCATTCTCATATTTTTTGACAACACACATCGAATAGCTATTGGGATGAACTTATACATCAACACATGGTAATCATGAATTTTCAATCCATCAAGTCTCACATCCTTACTATTCACACGCTTTGATATATTGCTTGAGTATCCATCTGAGATCTTTATGTTCTCCGATACATAAGAAAATGGACCATTCGGAGGCATTCATAATATAGCATGCATGAGAGAGCCTCTACTATTCTCCCCCTACTAGCTCTGATGGAGTGATTTCCTAATACCCTATTCTTTCAAGTCAAATTGAGAATTCAAGTCATACTTGTTCTTATCCTTAATGTTCTAGATCATTGCCAATAAGAGCTCGCACATATTCTTTTCAATATGCATGACATCTAAGTAGTGACGCAATAAGTTTGTCTCCCAATATGGCAAATCAAAGAATATATTTTTTTCTCTAATTAAAGTATGTGTCATCTATTTTAATCGACGCTTCCTCTTCTTACCACTAATCGGATCATCTTTCCTAAATTCAACACTGAGACCATCTAACTCTCTCAACATCTCACTTCCAGACATTCGGCTAGATGCTTCACCTTCTTCAATAGTACCATCGAAGGAGCATGCATCCTTTCTGTATGGATGCTTTCAATAAAAGGAGCATCGATGCCCCATAAAGTTAAAAACTCTTCTGATGTATCAACCTTTTAGATTGGATATTTTTTTCATAAATCGAACACTCTAGCTCATCTTTCGTACTCCAACCTGATATTAGGGCATTAGCTGAAAAGTCATTTATTATCCACATAAACAGCACGCGCATGGAGAATGACTCATTCATCAAAGCATCAAAAGTTGGAATACTTTGAACACTCCACAACTGTTTCAACTCTGCAATAAGAGGCTACAAATAGATATCAATGTCATTTCCTACCTCCATCGATCTAAGGATGAGCACTGTCATGAAAGCAAAGAATTTTTTCTTACACATCTATGGTAGGAGGTTATAAACATGAGTAAACACTGGCCATACATTATGGTTGGTATTTATGTGCTTGAATGGGTTGAAACCATCGCATAACAAATGCAACCTCACATTGTATATCTCTTGTGCGAAGTCGGAATATATTTCATTAAACTTTGTCATGCCTCTCTATTGGCTGGATGCCTCAATGCATCATATTTGTTTGCTCCGCTTTATGCCATCTTATATCTTTCGATATCCTTACCAACATTAATGACTTTTGTAGTCTCAATATCAAAGAAAGTGTCACATCAATTTTTAAGGAACACGAGTCGATATGTCATCTTTGTTCTGTTTTCATCTTGATATACCACACCTCGTGCACTCATTTCGATTGGCATCCCCCTCCTAATAGAGCATGCAATCATTAGGGCATGCATGTATTTTATTGTAAATAAAGTCTAACTGTTCAATAATCTTCGATGTCTCATAATTGTTCTTCGAGATTTATTCATTATCCGAAAAAATATCTCTCAAAAGTTCTATTATATGGTTCACTCCATTATTACTGAACCCATTAGAGTATTTCGTATGATACAATCAGATTAAAAACTCAAGCTTTGCCATCTTTTCACATTCGGGATACAACTGAGCATTAGCGTCCTCCATTAACTTACGGACTTTCTCCACATTCTCATTATTTGTCATTTCACCAATCACGAGATCAGACATGGATGTAGATGCACCGCCATTGTGGCCAATAATAAAAAATATCATGAATCATTTGTTCCACTCCCCCATCATATTGATCACCTCCTTGGGGCCTGCACTCACCATATTGATCCCAATAAATTTCATAGCTGGATTTAAAGCCATAAATAGTGAGGTGATCATTTATATCTTGACGAGGTAGCCAAAGTCTACCCATACACTTCTTACAAGGATATTGGAAAGTCCATGGTCTCTGAATTTCTCTATAGCAAAATAAAAAACTTTAAAATCCAGCCTCATATTCTGATGAGAGCCTACTCAACTTCATCCACCCCTTATCCATTATAAAAATGATGATACTACAATTAAATTGTGTGTGGAAATGAGACACAACATGATAATATCAGGATAATTTGATAGTAATTGATCATAATTTATGCACGCATACCAATGCTTAGAGTTTATAACATCATTATACAGGTAACAAATATGTTATTTCAATCATGACAAGTTGAGAAGGACTAACCAAATATTGCATGCATTATAAGCAAATATTTGAAGGAATAAAAATATATTAAATATCATTTTTAGATATATAATAAATGCATCCTATCATCAACTAATAGGTAAAAAATGTCCTATTCTATTCAAAATTATATTAATTTATAGATCAATTACATTAGTCAAACGATATGCAATAGGAACCGAAAAAATTTTAACAGTATTTTTTCTTAGTTCTTCCGTATAGGGAGAAGAGAAGAAAAATACTATTCAAAATTTCTTTCGAACCCTCAGCATACCATTTTATTACTGTAATGACTTATAGAATTACTTGTATTTTTCAAACTATCTATAGTGGATAATTAATTGATCAATGTATATAGTTTTTCTATCCGTATAAAAATATATAAATATACAAATATCATAGAATATGTACATTAATCAAAAGATAGATCTCTGATTCTATGCAATGTAAAAGAATAAGAAATTAGAAAGTAAAGAAAATAAAAGTAAAAAGGAGGCTCAGATTCATCATTTAATCATACATTATAGTGTTACTTTCGATATACGCTACAACTAAACCAAATCGACTGCGAACGGTTGTTTGCTAAATAGCCACAGGCCATCGAAGATCGCCTTGCCATTCAAAATTATTAAAATATTTATAGAAGAAGAGAAAAATAAGAAAAAATATCATTAAAATCATGCTAAGAATTAACCATTTTTATTAAAATCATCACAGCCTCTTTATAAAAAAGAAAGAAAAGAAAGAAATACTTTTCATAAAGTGGCATCACTCAGAACCCTTCGGTACGGCTTAGAACCCATCGGCACAACTTAGAACCCGCCGGCACGGCCCAAAAAAATAATTCTAAAAGCAATAATTTGCTTGGTGATAAGAAAAATATCAAAAAATTTGTTATTTTAAAAATATCAGAGAGGACTTTACCTTCGATCAAAGAAGGCAGCGGCAGGGCTAAAGGGACTGAGGCTGAGGGAGGCGGGGCCAAAGGGGCTGGGGCCGAGGGAGTCAGGGTGCGAGGCTGAGGGAGGCCGGGGTCGAGGGAGGTGGGGGCCGGGTCGAGGGAGGCAGCGCCAAAGGAGGTCAGGGCCGAGAAAGGTAGGATGCGGGCCAAAGGGGCCAGGACTGAGGGAGTTGGGGCCGAGGGAGCTGGGGCCAAAGGGGTCGGGCTGAGGGAGATGGGGCCAAAGAGAGCTGGGTCGAGGGAGGCTAGGCATGGGGCTAAAGGGGTCGGGATCGAGGAAGGTAGGGCCAAAGGGGTCAGGACCGAGGTAAGCGAGGCCAAAGGGAGCCGAGACCAAGGGAGGCTGGGCGCAGGGCCAAAGGCGGTCGGGATAGAGGGAGGTGGTGTCAAAGGGGTCGGGCCGAGGGAGGCAGGGTCGAAGGGGTCGAGCTGATGGTGGGCTGGTCGATAGCGGGAGGATAGGATTCTCGGATAGAGAGGAGAGAGAGAGGGAGGAATTAAGATGAAACGATGCACGAAATGAAGGAGGGAGGAGCGTGAGGCAAAATATTTGATCAAACCTACGATAGTGGATTTTAAAAATCACTGTCATAAATCTATAGCAGTGGTTATCAACCACTACAAAAGATCCTATAGCAGTGATTGATGCCAATCACTGCAATAGAATCTATAACAGTGGTTATAGCTAAACTTCTGCTATAGAGGTGGAATATAAATTTTTTTCATATTTTTTTCTGAATATGATATAATTTAAATTTAAAGTCTATCTTCACTATTTATGATCTAAATAATTATCGTTAGATTGTCATCACAAAAGATCACCTCGATTCGATAGATAAAGACCACTAATGGATCTAAAAACTTGCAACGATGATCTCGATGATGTTTATAGCACACTATCAAAATTTTATTTAATCAGACATCATTATCATGATTAATTTAGCACGGGATGATTTTGATTGTTAAATAAAAATAAATAATCAAAATGTCAAACAACATCTGATTATAAGATAATTTTTTAGATAAATAATCTTTTTATTATTTAATTATTATACGGTGGTGATCATAAAATCCAAATCATGCCTATATGAACCATCCATATTAAGCAGATCTTACAAAAGCACAAGCATGATTACTGAAGGACTTTAAGAATGAATATCAAGAGACATATAGTTTGGATCGTTCATATACGCATGATTTGAATTTACGATCACCACTATTGGGTATAAAATA
>KE505450.1:142839-156757 GCA_000441515.1 Elaeis oleifera
ATATATATTAATTTTAAAAATATTTATATAATTTAATATTAGAAAGGATATAGACCTAAAAAAATCTAAAATAATACTGCCTGTAAATCGCAATCATCCAAGTTGCGATGGTGGATAGTGGGAGGAGGTCAGGTCACCGTGCTGGGGTGAAATAAGCTCCTAGGAATTTGGATCAGGTACGAGATCCAGATCGCCGATTGTCACGTAATCGACCTCCCACCGCCTTCCACGTAAGCACTGGCGTGGGACCCACATGTCAGTTAGCACAGATGCATATCTCCGGCGTGTATTATAGATATAAAAGGCCTCGTTATTCTTTCCGTCCTGCGTATAGGTCTGCGTCCTTCCCGTCCCCTCGTAAACGCCCCGAAATCTAAATCGCCTCCGACGAACCTTATAGAAGAGAGAGAGGGAAAAAAAAAACCTCTTTCCCCTTCCACTGCGGATGCCCTAATTCTCTCTTAGAATTGCCCCTATTTTTGATTGGATCCAACCCACTGCCTGTCGTCCGGCTAGCGGGAGGTACGGATTGGAAGTTTGATGTCCTGCTGGAATTTTATATTTAATTAATTCAATCCAGCGTTCTTTTAAAGCTAAGATAGGAGCTAAAAACCCTTGGTCTGCCGCATATATATAGCAAAAGACTTGTCACGAAATTAATCGATTGGTACCTTCTTTTGTCGCAGATCCGCATCGCGTCCGTCTCAGCGATCGAAGAGAGGTCGCAGCCATGTTCGGCTCCACCAATCGTATGCTCTTTCTCCCCTTATTTTTCCTTTCTTTTGATTCTTGTTTTTTTTGGGTTCTTTATGAGTTATGAATCCTATTGGTGAGAGTATAAGATCGGTGTGCGGAATTTCTTAATCTGTTTCGTTTCTTCTTAGTTTTGTTTATTTTGTGCTCTCATGGCGACTTCTTTCGGAAGGTTTGGTTTCGGAATTGTGTTTGAATTGGCCTTACTACATATCCTGTTTGCTTCTTGGGGGATCTTCTCGGATTTGATTCTGTGGTTTGGTTTCGAGGGTGTGGTGAGCTGTTTGCATATGGTAGATTGTTTGTTTCTCGATGTTCTACTTGGTAAAGAGATTTAAGATCTGAGGTCTTTTTATTACTCTTGATGTAAATTTGAGTTAGTTTCTCTGGATTTTGCCTCCTTTTCCAGTACCTAGTCACTACGCATGCTATGACTGAAATCTCTCCTGCCTGATGGCTTAAGTCTACCTTTTTTAGTTTGATTTTACTTCCACATATGAATATGATATTTGCTGCTGATGAACAGCATTAGCTATTTTACTTATCGATTTGCTCTGCAATATAGTTACAATTGTTCATGCCATGTTATATACTGACGTTATCTCGGCTTGTGTATTGTCTTATCTCACCTTGATGGCTGCTATTCTGCTGTACAGCATTTGGGCAGTCCTCGAGTAGCCCATTTGGTTCCCAGTCAGTGTTTGGGCAGACAAGCAGCTCTAGCACTAATCCATTTGCCCCCAAACCATTTGGTAGTCCGAATCCTTTCGGCTTGCAGACTGGGAGTTCAATATTTGGCGGCACATCCACCGGTGTGTTCGGGCAGTCTTCCTCGCCTTTATCTTCAACACCTACATTTGGTGCTTCATCAACATCAGCTTTTGGAAGTTCTGTCCCTGCCTTTGGGGCATCAACTACTTCTACATTTGGCAGTTCTTCCCTTCATTTGGTGGTTAGTATTCCCCAACAATGAACAATGAGTTGTCACCAGTCTTTATTGTAGATATTATTTGCGTAGGTTAAAAATCATGATATGATTTATTAAGCACATATACAGGTGCTATTGTTCTCAGACTATTTTCTCAATTATTTGGTCCAATTCATGGAGTTATTGTCGTCAATCATAATTTGCTAACTAATGCAAGTTTTTTTTTTTTTTTGTTTTGGTGTTTTACATTTATATTATGTTAGCTGTCAGTCAATACTTAATTGCTTTTTGCCTTGTCAAGCATTTTGCAGCCCAGTAGTTTGTACGAGCTATTAGTATTTATTCTTGAAAAGAACAGTTTTTGGTTCAAGATATAGATTATTTTTAGTTATTAATTCCTATATATTTTAGTTACTAATTACTATATATTTCTATTTTTTGAGAAAATAATTGATACTGGGTTTCAATGGGTTGCTTGAAAGTGCATCCGGGCTTACTGTTATCTCAAATTTCGTTGCTTTCTGTTGGTCACTCCTAATGATGACTTGGCTCCAATGGAAGATTGTTCACTAGATAGAAATTTTAGCTTAATAGACACATTCTTGTAAAGCTACAACCATAAGATGTGATTTGATTGTAACAGACTAATTCACAGCAGGTGAGATTGTTAAAGTGTTATAAATGGGTTATGGAGAAGTCCTTATCATTCTTGTTCTAAGCAATAGGATTAAAATATAATTACTATATACATGAAGCAGCCAACATTGCAAACCCTTCCAGTTTACTCTATCTAATTCCTAAATCCTACTTTGCTATTGATGTTTGTAGTGTATCAAACTTATTATATATTTGAACTGTTGTTCATGCCAATGAATTAATTGTTTTTGCTTCTCTATTGCCATTAGCATATTATCGTGATGTTGATCAGTCAATTTTGTCAATATAAACTTATGTCTTCTGTTACTCTCAAATGTTCTCTGACATCCAACCACCCTTCTGCTTTTTAGGATCGTCTTTGTTTGGGCAGAAGCCAGCCTTTGGGGGCTTTGGGTCATCGCCTAGCCAATCAAGTCCATTTGGTAGCACATTTCAGCAATCACAACCAGCATTTGGCAGCAATCTTTTGGTTCCTCCACACCATTTGGTGCATCAAGTCAACCGGCATTTGGTGCATCAAGCACCCAGCTTTTGGCTCTACAAGCACCCTGCTTTTGGTGCCACAACCACCCTTCCTTTGGCACTACATCTTCTCCAGCCTTTGGTGCCACAACTATGCCAGCATTTGGTTCGACAACCACCCCAGCATTTGGGTCTACGTCAACTTCAATATTTGGGAGTACAGGACCAGCATTTGGGGCTTCGAGTACCCAACTTTTGGTTCTACTGGCACACCAGCCTTTGGCACTCCAAGCACCCCAGTGTTTGGTTCTTCAAGCACTTCAGCATTTGGTGCATCCAGTACTCCAACATTTGGATCTTCAAGTGTTCCTGCTTTTGGTGCATCAAGTACTCCTTCTTTCAGCTTTGGTTCCACACCTTCATTTGGTCAGTCAACATCTGCATTTGGTAGCTCACCATTTGGATCAACTCCATCTCCTTTTGGTGCTCAGAGTTCCCCATTTGGTGAGTTTTTTCCGCAATAATAATTTATTTCATGCCTTGGTACACAATCTGAGATGATTCCTGTTTAGTGGTTTTGCAGCCAATAGGTGGTTGAAACCAGTTTTTTAAGTAGTTCTTTTTGTTTTGTTTTTAATGATGTTCATGGGTCTTGAAGTATATAATGGTCCACCACATTTCCTCTTCTGCTTTCTCTCCTATTTTAGCTCCCTTTCTGCATTTCTTTCTTTCTTTTTTCTGTTTTGCTTTCTTACTTTTATCCCGTGTCTTTGTGCATTAATGTCTTGCAGGTGCTCAGGCGGCAACACCAGCATTTGGTAGCCCAGGTTTTGGGCAATCGTCTTTTGGAGGTCAACTAGGAGGAAGCAGAATTGCAGCTTATACCCCAACACCTGAGGTTGATGGTGGCAGTGGTACACAGCCTGCTGGAAAACTGGAGTCAATATCTGCTATGCCTGTGTATAAAGATAAGAGTCATGAGGAGCTGAGGTGGGAGGACTATCAACGTGGAGATAAAGGTTAAAATGAATTATTCTGAACATGTTTTGTTGACATAGCTGAAAAATCGTTTCTTTCCTTTTCTATATCGTTATTGTGACAGAAAATTCTTGAGGTTAAGAGGGACTTTTATTTTACTCTTTTTATTTGTGTGAGCAGGCATTTTGTTTGTGATAGGATTATAACTTTACATCAGTGTTTTGCATGTGGCCACAAAGATTTCTTTTTGTTAGCTTTGTAATAAAGTGATTGGATTACAAATAATGACTTAACGTGAGTTGCTTTCTTAGTAGCTCAGCAATGTATTTTATCTTCTCTCAGTTACCAATGTATTACTTGGGACCAAGGTTCGCCGTACCGGTACCGGACCCGTACCGGTGAAATTCTGTTTAATATCGGTACGCGGTTCGGTACGGTACGGTAATGTCGGTATATTCGGTATGGCGTACCGATACGGACGGTACGGCATTCCATGCTTGGGACACTTTATGCAAGCAGATTTCTTCCTTGTGTTTTGGTTCTATACTTTTACTATCTTCGTGAACTCTTGTAGTTTGCAGTCTGTCAGCATGTCTAGTTTTGATCTTATCGTTTAGATTTATTTCTCACATAGCCCTTTTCTATTAATCTCTTCACATTATAAGGTTTTAATGTTAAATTCAGGTGGACCGAACCCTTCTGGACAGCCTGCAGGCGGATTGGTTTTCTGCTCCAACACAATCAAGCCCTTTTGGTTCCACAGGCACATTTGGTCAACCTGCTGCTAATCCTTTTCAACCTCTACGTCTTCTAACCCCTTTGCACTTAAAACACCAACTTTCGGCTCATCTGGATTTGGTTCCTCATCTGGTTCAATTTTCAGCTCACCATTTAGTTCTTCTTCATCCAGCCCCTTTGGTTCAACCTCTTCTACTACTTCACTGTTTGGGGCTCCGACTGGTACCGGATTTGGTCCAAGTTCTTCACCCTCGATTTTTGGTGGAACCACCACACCTGCTTTCAGTTCATCACCCTCGATTTTTGGTTCTTCAATTGCGGGATCAAGTTCATCTTTTGGTACTGGCCTGAGTTTTGGTAACACTCAATCATCCGGATTATTTCAGTCCTCCACTCCGTCTTTTGCACAAACACCACCCCCCTTTGGACAGCCATCTACAGGGTTTCAGCAGACCACCCTTCTTTGGTTCAAATCTGTTTAGCTCACCATCAACTGGGTTTGGGGAAGTTTGTTCAGTAACTCAACACCTTCATTATTCCTTCAAGCACTCCAGCAGGATTTGGTCAATCAATGGTAACTCACCCCTTGAACTGTTGTTCCGTGTAAATTGTCATAGTCATCCTTGCTGCTTATGCCAACCTGATAAAGTATAATTGCAATTTGTGTTGTTTTTTCCATGGATGTTTTATTTTAAATACCTGGCGATGTTTTAAATTTGAGTTATTGCTTATTTTCTTTACAGCCTCCTCTTTCAACACCTTTTCAACTGGCCGCCCCAGCTCAGGCATCAAGTACTTTTCCTTTGGCAGCTTTGGCCAGACACAGCCAGGTTGCTCTAATATGTTTCCCTTTCTTTGCTTCTACTTAATTCTTCAAGCACTTTGTGTTGACATTTTCTTGACATTTCAGCATCTTCGAGTGGCTTTGGCAGCACTTCTAATATCTTCAACCAGGGCGCATTTGGGCAATCGTATGCTCCATTTCCTGTCCTAATTACTAAATTTTGAAGATTGCAGGATTAATTATTGGCAGACATTGCGGGCGATGTACTGTAACTTTTCAATTAGTGATAGATGATTGATATACTTCAGCAGTTCAGCCTCTTTTCTTGCTCTGAGAAGTGGAAAACCTGTCTTGATGTTTTGAGTATTGGAAAGATATTGACATCATGTTCTATGGCATAGAAAAGTTACCTTCTATGAAAATTGAGAACAAAAAATCATTTGATGATCATGTTTCGGTATCCAGTTTTCTGGATATGGATATCTGTATCCCATACAGTTACAGTTATAAATTGTTAATGAAATATCTTTTGAATCTTAATATAGATGCAGATATCGATGATATAAATATTCAGTTATCAGTTTATGGATTGAGATATGGATCTCTGCATATTAGAAAGATGATTACTTATCTTAATGGCATATTCATTCAGTTATATAAATTTAATTTATGTTGTTTCTTTGGAAGAGTTAACTTTCAATTGATAAAATTTATTTAGGATCCTATCATATCATGTCTTATTTGTTTATACATTTGAAATAATTCAGATACTTTAAATATTCGATATAGAACTTTAGTTGTATGTAGAAAATATGGATACTGTCTGATTCATATCCATATTTTCTTTTAAGAAATATATAATTTGATTAATATGCTTGTATTCATATTTAACATGGATAATACCAGTTTCCAATCAATACCCAATCCGTTTTAGGTTTATTGTTTTCCTTTTTGATAACCAGACCGAAAAATTCAATGGCATCACCATAGCTGTGCCTCATTGCCTTTTTTTAACCATGCATCACTGTTTGTTTAATATCTGAGGATTTATCCATTTTTATGTGCCTTATGAAGCAGAGTTGCTAGTCAGTCTAATATGGTCATGCAGCCAGCTTCTATTACAAATCCTTTTGGCACTCTTCCAGCAATGCCTCAGATGTCCATTGGTCGTGTTGGCTCTGCCCCTTCAATTCAGTATGGAATTTCTAGCATGCCTGTAAGTTTAACCTTCTTTCTACCATGGTTCTTAATATGTGATTGGTCTATGCTCTATGAGCATGGTGCTTTTGCTTTGTGCTCTATTTGCAATTTTCCTTTTTTTTTAATAGATGTTTCTCAAAAGTGGGGGGAATAGCTTTTTGCAACAGTGAAGTTATGTTATTATATAAACCAATAATCTATCAGCACAGAACTGATGTGTTAGCTTTGCTCATTAACAAAATGTTACTTACTGCACTACAGGTTGCTGAAAAGCCCATTCCAGTAAGAACTTCCTCTTTGTTGGTTCCAAGACACTTGTCTCAGAGAAGGATTAAGTTGCCAGCGAGGAATATCATCCTAAAACTGATGGCGCAAGGGTGAGAATTATTGTAGGGCCTTGCTTTATCAGTATTCTCTCTAATTTTGTGCTGTGAAAGGAGCTCATAAATTTTTAAGATCTCTTATAAATTTTTTTATTGTTGTCTGCTCCTGTTTTGTAAATGTTTAAAGCAAATCACTTGCTAAAGTTTGGTTTATGTGCAGGTTCCATTTTTTAGCGATGATGAAGAAGCACCATCAACACCCAAGGCGGATGCTCTTTTCATACCAAGGGAGAATCCCAGAACACTGATCATCCGTCCAATTGAGCAATGGCCCTCAAGAAATAGTGTGGAGAAACAGATTATCCCAAAAGACAAACCTGTCCCAACTAATGAAAATGGTAATATATGGTTCTGTCATAAATACTTGATACTGAGTGTTTGTTATATTCTTTTGCAGTTTATTGTGGCATGTAATGCTTGTCATCACACGTGATTTGCTAGATAAAAACTGTTCTTGTTCAGAGTCAGCTGCACCTTGCTGTGTTAATGATGGAAACCTGTGCATTCATGCAGTATTCTTTTCGTCTGACAATAATGGGAAGTAGAGGGCTGATCTTGACGCTATGGTAAGGTTGCTCCATTGTGACCTGGGTGTCACGAGTTCGAAACATGAAAACAGCCTCTCCATGTGTGGGGGCAAGGCTGCATACATCTGAACCTCCCCTCGCCCTGTAGTGGTGGGAGCCTCATGCATTGGAGATGCCCTCTTATGAGAATGAGAAGTACAAAATACTGGGAACTATACCGATAGATTAGTAAAACTGAAAAGCTGGAAAGAAAGAAGATAAAGAAGGGAGATGGATTAAGGAACCACATTCTGAGACCATGAAGAGTATTCCTATAGCTGTCTGCAGGGATCTGATACAAAATTCAATTGTTTTGATGACCCAAAAGGAAATATAGGGACATTGGCTTCATCTGTTATAGGTGTCATCTCATCATTAGTAATGATTAGAATCACTCCGCGAAATGATAATGATGTGCAAAAAGGTTCTATTATTACTTCTATAGGGTGCCAAAATCCAAAGAAATAAAGATAATTAATTATATTCATTGATTTTCAGCTAGAGCGATCCTAGTAAGCCCCCCACTGAATTATTTGAGTTTGCGAGAACTGGAACCCAAATTTTTTCTTCTTGCAAATAATGGGTAGTACAAATGAGGTAGAAGTCTGAGCAAGATGATCAGTTCTCCGTCTTTTATGATGGTTGGAAGTTTAAACCTTAGTGGACCAGGAAATTAAGCTCAAAAGAAAGTTTAAAGTCCACACGACAGCATTTGTAGCGAAAACTATGTCAGCTTCCAGCCAGTCAGCTGGCTGATTGTGCTATATTTACATGAGTTGGTTTGTAGCAATAAATCAATGATTTCCATTGCTTCAAGTCTTGCAAAGAGAGATGGTAGAACTTGTCATCCTTTCCATTGAATGTTCTTGGGGGCTTTTGGGCAGCATAATTGTTTCACCTCTTATCTTGTTTTGTGCAGAAAATGGCATCTTATTTGTAAAACAGAGAACATCTAATGAATACTTGACCTTGCAAAACAATGTTTTATGAAGTATTAGGACTCAAGGAGTGCATGGTCAATAGAAACTGGTGTACTGGTGAATATTGAGTAGATGCTGCTCCTCTTATATGCCTCGATGTCCTCATCGATTTTTACCTTCCACTCATGAAAAAGATTTTTGTTGATAGAGGGAAATTTTTTCATTTTTATGTATTTATTTTAGTTGCCTCTTACAGTAATTGTCAGTGGAGCTTCAATAACGATTTATTTCAGGATGGAGTAATTGTGCTTGGAGATGATGTCATATTAACTGGAAGAGCAATTTGGATAACTTTGTGTTTTCAGAATTGGAAAGGTTAGCTTTTGGAGGAAGTTTTAATGGCTAAGTGTGGGATATGAGAGGAAGTGATGGAATGGAAGTTGAGAGGAAGCAAGATGCGTCTGTCGAGAAGTTGCCTAATGATGGCAAGAAGTATTCCAGGTAGTTCTTTCACTTCTTGAAAGGTGATAGAATGTGAATGTTGCAGAATAGATGGGTAGGTCAGGTCTTTTGAAGGACCTCTGACTCCACTCTTGGAAGTTGGTGTCAATTGGTGATTTGCTTTTAATAAAGTTCTTTGGGAGCAGAGCACTGGTGGGAACATTGTGTGGGGTGTAGCTTCTAAATTGAAGTTTGTAATGGAGAACCCTAACCTTGTCAAAGATCTTAGGTGAGGTTTATCTTCCATGAATTGGAGATAATTGAATGCTGAAATATTAGACTTTCTTTTTTTTTTAAATGTTTCTGCGACTATCTTTTTAGTTGATACACCATCATGGTGTTTTAGTCCCCTGTAATGCATCCTTAAAGCTTCACTAAGGAGGATTTGTAGCAAAGTTGAGGTTTTTGTCTTCACTATTGACTTTAATCTATAGCTAAGATTCTGAGTCAATTACAGTCCAAGCAATTTTTTTTTTTCCCAGGAGCTTAGTAGACACTTCAACTGCTTCTAGAAAAGTTGGTAACACATCCAAGTTATGGAAGGAAGCTATTATTAGTTTGATGAGAAAACTACATAATTTTGGTGTTTCTATAAAATGTTATGTCAATAAACCTATCAATTGTCTCATATAATGGCTCTTCATTGTTGTTTATGATTGTGTTTCCATACGGACTTTGGTGAAGAATGAGGAAGGGGATTGCTGTAAAATCTTTGAGGACTATAAGAGGTCTTTAAGGACTGCTTGGTAATGCTTGTTGTTCTATTTGAGTAGCATATGTATGTCGATGTCCTTTGTTATTAGTTGGTTAAAAGAAGTCATACAGATTGTTTTGGAGTGGTTTAGGTGTCCTTAGATATGGGCTCTTGGGATACCTAAGTATAAAAATTGTGAATGAGAATCAGAACATATTGTTGCCACCCTTTCGAAGGAGCAATACTACACACCTTGTAATACAGACAAATTTCAGCATATTGTTTGTACTTATTTTTCATCTTTTACTCCAAATTTTTGCTTTTGGTTCTTGATACCTAGTTGCATTGCTCTGCCTGTCTGTGAAGTAAAAGGTGTAATAGCAAGTATTGTATAGGATGATGGCTTTGAAGAATATTTTTGTAGATAGTTGTTATCATAACTTACCCAAGTTGTCATTTAGTGTGTATACGTGTGCTTGAGATCAGATTAGTAACTATTGTTTTTCTTTAAATAACATGGTCTACCGTACCATTGTTTGACCTTGTTACTGCCTTAGATGTGCTGCCCTCATTTGTTTCTCGAACTATTTCTCTCATTGTATTGAACCATCATTATAGGCACAAATAACAAGATAAAGCTCATGACGTACTTGGTAAGTTTGTTCAAGTCATATTCTTTTGATATCGAAGCCTTTGAGTTAGAGCTTGTATGGTAGGTTGAATCAAAGTTTATTTGCTACTTCAACCTTCTTGTCCTTAATATGGATGAAAGAAGCATGAGGTTGAACAATAATGAGCTTAGAAACACTGCTTAAGTTTATGACATGGTGTTTTGACAAATGTTTATAACATATTCTAGTTTTTAGTTTGTGAAATCGGAATTGGGATGGGTCTGAGATGGTTTTGTCCCACAACATATCCTCAAAAGGTTTGCAGTATGCAAATTTGATGTAAATGTATAGACATGTATAATAGTTATTAGAATATGGTTTAATTTGAAGGAAGATATGTTTTCAGAATTTATTGACTACAGAAGTTTTAGAATAATATATTTATTAATGGAATTTTTTATTGTAATTTTTTATGTAGGATATATATACTTTGTTAAAAGTATTCCAAGTAAAAGAAAAGGTCATGACATTTGTCTATGTAAAATAATTTTATTCATGAAGTTCTATTTTTCCTGTAATTGTAAATCACATGAGTCATCGCTGTATAAGTAAAACCATCACTAATTAATGTTGTTAATTTGTACTGTTTTGCCAAAAGAAGTATTCGGAGTTGTAAATATATTAGTTTTAGCAACTTCATTTGAATGATGATGAAACTAGTTTCCCAGATACTCACAAGCAATTATTGAATATAAGATGCCAAGACTGAGTAGGAATTCCCCTTTAAGGACTGCAATTGACCAACGTGAACTTGCAAGGCAAAGGTTGCAGCAAGGAAAGGAGGATCGAGCGTTCTGGGACTGTTACTGGATTTCAGATACAACAGTTCTGTCTATGTTCAAAACATATCGATGTTTTTCAAAGCATTTTTCTATTTCTTCTTTTTGGTGCTTCCATCTATTTCATGTATTAACTATAGACAGCATATCTTGTTTAAGTTTAGAAAAGGTTAGTTTTTTAAAATGAAAATATAATGTTCTCCTAGCAACATGTTATGCACTTCTTGCATTGGTGTGGTTTCACAATTCTACTGGGGCAAGACACCTGGGCGAAGTGGCATTTCACAAGGAAGAACCATTGAAATAGTCTGTCTTGCATCCTATATGAATTGAGATCATTCTGACAAAGAATATTGCTGTAAGTGAGGTCTGCCCGCTTGATTTGCTGCCATTTTATGTTTATTCCCTGTTATCTGAATAATTAATATCCAATCCTATCATTGGCTATTTATTTTAACCCGTGGCATGTTTGTAAGTGTACACACACAACAGGGATTAAATGTGTAGTTTACAGAAACAAGCCTAACTGTATAGTTTACAGGGATTAAATGTAAAGCATAACTTCTTATGGGCTAAACATAAAGTGGCAATTAAACAAAGCAACGGATGCTAAGTTCTTCGATAATATTTTTAACTGGCTCCAAGAAATCTTGTTCTACAAACTGTTCCTGCTTTTGATTATCCTGGCTCTCCGTATCTATCTGGTGCTAATGCAGAGCAAACAACTCCCAGTTGCTACCAACCACAGAAGCCCATTACCTGTCACCATTGAAAATGCATCCTACCTTTAGTTTGATTGCTGATGCATTGTTTATGTTGTCATCAATAACTTCTACATTTCAGAATGAGCTTTTGTTTGTTCTATTGCCCTGGAATCAAGTTTCAATATGGTTTCTTCTACTCTGTTATTTATGATATGATTAATCATTTTTTTCTTCAGGTAAGGTATCAGGGGAGCCATCTGCTCCAGCTCTTAATGAATCCTTTACAGAGTATCGTGATGGTGAGTTTGTTTTCTACCACAATCCCCATTATCTTTTTCTTTCATTTTACCTAGTGATACTGCTCTGACGTTCAAGAACATGTAGTTCCTAAATGGTTGCATGAAAAAAATGTTTGTTTTCATGCATTGGGTGCTCATCAGGATAAGGAACAAAATAGGTTTGGTAGCTTCAAATGTACCTTATCAGCCAAAATGAAGAATGATCTCAATTTCATATTAGCCTTGTTACTGTATGATATAGTTTGGTTTAGACAAACTACATTTGTGGTGATCATTCATGCAGTGAAAGAGAGAAGGTTGCCGAAGGGTGATGCATAGATAATGACTTTTGGAAAGAAGGAAAATATTATGGGCTTATCAACCCAGGGGAAATATATAAATGAACAAATTTAGTGATAAGTTACATGGAAAACCTATTTTAGAGTTTTCATCTGTGTAGACTTAGGCGATGAAGGAATAAAATTTTTGCATTTAGTTGCAGTGGATCGTCTTCTGGTGAGATTGTTTGTGATTGACTCTGATTGTAGCTCTTTGTAGCAAACATGAAAATGATGACGTGATCATATCCATTATTATATTGCTACCACTTGCTAACCTCTGAAATGGTATCAATAATGCAGAACGGCCAACCGAGAATGGCAGCACCAGGGAGCAAAATAGCACTCTATCACCATCCAAACCTGCCCAGAAGGCAAATGGCATTCAGGATGATCATACACAGAAGGGGATCCAAGCTGCAATTGTCTATGAGCATGGCGCAGACATTGAG
Source organism: Elaeis oleifera (assembly GCA_000441515.1). Taxonomy (NCBI): domain Eukaryota; kingdom Viridiplantae; phylum Streptophyta; class Magnoliopsida; order Arecales; family Arecaceae; genus Elaeis; species Elaeis oleifera. The sequence continues at coordinate 155,626 of KE505450.1, forward strand.
GCTTTGATGCCCAAGCTGCGCCATGCTGATTACTACACCGAGCCTAGGGTCCAGGAGCTGGCAGCCAAAGAACGGCCGAGCCAGGCTACTGCCGCCGTGTGAAAGATTTTGTGGTAGGAAGGCTTGGCTTTGGGAGCATCAAATTCTATGGAGAAACAGATGTTAGGAGGCTTGACCTCGAGTCAATCATCCAGTTCAACAACCGTGAGGTGATTGTGTACAAGGATGAGAGCAAGAAACCTTCAGTAGGACAGGGGCTTAACAAGCCAGCGGAGGTTACGCTGCTTAACATTAAGTGCATGAATAAGAAAACGGGCCAACAGTACATAGAAGGCCCCAAAATTGACAAGTACAAGGAAATGCTGATGAAGAAAGCTCAAGAGCAGGGTGCCGAGTTTATATCATATGACCCGGTCAGAGGTGAGTGGAAGTTCAGAGTGAAGCATTTTAGTTGCTATGAGTTTAGTGATGGAGATTCAGATGCCTAATACAGCTTAGTATGGAGATATGCAAATGAGGATTTTATAATGTCATGCTACGACTGCCATCTTTGCTGCTCTTTGTTCCTGAAGGGTCTCGATGAGGGGAAGGGAGAATCCCCTCTCCATTCTTTTTTTTTTTTTTTGTCTCCCTCTCTTTTGTACAGAAGCTGTAGGGGATGGTGGTGTGCTTGTGTTTGTCTATTGCCTGTCTTAAGTCCTTTTTTTTTTTTTTTTGTTGGCGAGATGGTCTTCGGTTTCATGTACCTTCAAATTATTTTTGTAAAAAAGAAAGAAAAGGGAAGGTGATGCCCCAATGGAGTTGTGGTCTTCTTGTTGTGTCTCTGTCCCTCTGTTTGAATCCGTGACTACAAGAGTCGGATGGAAGGAGCGCGCCAAAATGAGCATAGAGGTTAATGTTGGCTTACCGTATGACACTTCCGGACCAGAAGAGTCAGGGCCTGTTTGGCATCACCTTTGTTTCTTATTTTATATTTTTTGCAAAAAGAAATCATAATATATTGGGTTATATTATTTTCATTTATTTTTTAAAATTGATTTTATTATTTTAAAAAGCAAGAATAGCAAATATTTTTATTATTAAAATAAAAAATTATGTTTTTCTAGGGTCAATATCTTTATCCTTGAGATAA
>KE505450.1:170715-182367 GCA_000441515.1 Elaeis oleifera
CCCTGTCGGATTGGACAACCGATGTCCGATTTTTACAGATCCTTCTAGACGCCGACCGTGCTCTTAAGTCGCCGCCCGACGGCTAAGTCCCGACATATAGTCGGTCGGCCCCTTTCGAAGATACCGAACGATCGGCATGGGTTGCAGTCCTGTCAAGGACAGGCCGTACGACCGCCAGAGGGCGTTGCCCTGCCAGGAACCTGGGGCGCTGTCCTGCCAAGGACACGAATTGATTCCTAGGACCTATCAGCCCGTCGACGACATGACAACCCCGACGATTTGACAACTCCTCAGTTGTCTACATCATCGACAGCAGGACCATACCGCCTCCTACTATAAAACGGGATAAGACAGCAGCTTACGGTAAGGGCTGGAAAACCTCTCTTCCTCTCTCCATCGCTGAGTTCCCTGTTTCCTCTCTACTGTTGCCTAGTCTCCTCTCTGATTTGACCGTTGGAGGGTCTCCGTCGGAGGCATCTCCGGTCAGTACGGATTTTTTCTTGCAGGTGCTCGATCCCGGCGATCAGGCGACGAGGGGATTGACCGCAACAGGGATCAAATAGCAAACAAGCTTCACATCCAATTTTGCTCCAGCTCAATCACCTATCTCTGGAGAGAACAAAGGAAAATGCTCCCTAAACAAATCTCACCAAAAGCTTAGGATTTCATGGTTGGAACTCTTTGCTGGATATTATGGAAGAAAAGAAATAGAAGGATATTTTGTTTTGAAGCTTATCTTCCCAATGCCTTATACAGAAGGTTCGTCTCCACAATCCGAAAATGGATGCTCCATGGTTCAGATCAGCATAATCGTGGATTGCTCGAGGCTCTAGTGGTACTCAAAAATTAAAGCACTAACTGCAAAATTTGGGATGGCCTCGATTCTGAAAAAATTATTCCTGTCTCGGAAATATGAAGACAGTCTGAAAATAGGAAGAGGGATAGGCTTCGTAAAGGCAAAGGAGATTCAGACCTCTTATTTATAGGACCCAAAATTTCTTTCTTTCTGCATGGATCCCATCCTCCTTGCATGGCTCACGCTCTTCTAGCACATTTTCTGATACACCACAGGCACTGAAACAATGTCATGGGACAGTCTCTGATGATCCTAACAATCTCTATAATTAAGGTCACTCTTCTGTGACCACTCTGTACTTCTATATTTTACAAATGGGAAGGTGGCATATCCTCCCACTTAATCCAAAAAAAAAAAAAATGTCGAGCAACTCGTTTTGCATGTGACCTCAAACAAAGCGCTTATCAAGGCCATCCTGTGTGGCAAAGAGACACGGGAATTAATGAGAAAGATGGAAGTCAGATCTTTTTTTTCTGTTTTTTGGTAATGGAAGTTGGGCTTCTAAAAGAATGGAAGCCGATCTCTTTTAACCTCTGAAGAGTACTTGCTTAAGGATGACAATGCTTAACTATTTATTTATTTAAGTTATTTTAATCCACAATAGATTAGACTAAATTACTTATTTAATAAAATGGTTAGATTCTGATGTGAATTAGTTGATCCGTTTAATAAATAGATCCGATTTGGATTGACAAATTTCTTATTTATCCTTTATCTAACCCAATTCGTATCTTGTCTAATCTGACCTAATTGCCACCTTTAGTTAATTAAGTTTAAAGTTTAAGCTTACATATTTTAGCTGGTTCTTTGATCTTTTAAATTCATAAGCATCGAACCATAGTCAAGACTGGAGTGGTGGAGATCAAGTAGCTAGAATTGGAGGGATAATGAGGGTTAGGTTTGGATCTTCACAACCATAAGAGCCCTAGATTGCCGTTATGTTATACATCTCAAAGATGGACAGCTATTACTCATCTCAAAAATTTAAATGGTTGCATTTGGTGCTAAAGATGGGTAACCAATTAGGTGAGTGATGGCTGTCCATCTTCGAGATGGATAACATAACGGCTGTCAAAGTGCAGTGCATAAGATGCACTGTAGAAGATCATGACTCAATGAGAGCCAAGGCAATATTGAAGTCAATAGCAAGGGGATTCATTGTAATATAATTATTTATGTTCAAATATTTAAGAATATACCATCTAAGGCTCAAATTTAAGATATTTAATTGTCAAGACAAACGAGCGTAATAGTTATATAATTCTTAATCATTAAATGAATGATCAGTCTTGCATTATGGTTTTAAACAAATGTATTTGGCTGAAAGTAATTGCTCAGAAAATGTCCACTCTCTTAAAGAAAAATCGGTTCCATACATTTTGTGAAAGAAAAATGCATCACGGCATGACCCTATTCCTCACGTCTCTGGTCCCTATGCACAAAGCCTGCCGGTCACCCACCTGACCCTGAGGGTCGGGTTATATCTGCCACGCGAAAGAATAGTTGATCTTTCACACGACATCAACTGTCAGATCATGCATTACATTGCTCTCAAATTACTCCAATCTTTTCTCCTTTTTTTTTTTTCCTTGAGAATCAAAGCACTACTCCAATCTTTTTCATCTGCCGGTTTGCATAGGTGTTAAAGCGGCCATTATGCTATTCAAGATTGACATTGCGAAAAACATAAAAGAGTCATTCTTTTTCATCCAAAAGGTATAACCTAAACCTTTATCCTTGTACGCTACGCAAATTCCCAACTACCATCAGGGATGGGAAGCTCTTTGGATTGGTTTTCAGCAATATAGCTCTTGTAAGCCTGAACCCTTTCCGCTCTTTTCCTTTTCTTTGGGGAAAATATATTTGCGAGCAGCTAGATTGGGTCCGGTCATCTTGGCTCTCTATTTTGGCCAGAAAGTGAGTTCGAGTTTTAAAAATTAATTAGTTGAATATTTAAATTAATTTTTATTGATTTAATTTGAGGGTGCCTTTGATTCGTGATCAAAATCAAAATCGAAATTAATCGTAATGAAAATCGAAATGATTTGATTTATTGGTTTGTGACTAAAATTAAAATCAGAATGAAATTTTGAATACTAGATGAGAGTAAGGATTGGAGTATTTTTCATTCTCTCCTAGAATCCAGATGGGAATGAAATTTTCACCAACTAAAATTAAGAATAAAAATCACCCTTTCCTGTTCTCATTTCGTTGTCTAACTTCCTCCAACCACACATGCTTCGAATGGAGATAGATGTGACTTGGCTGGAGGGAAGGCCTTGACTTGGAGGACGAATCTGATGTGCTAGTTTGGTTATGGCTTCACATCGACCGGCACAAGTGGAATCAACTTACTGTTCGTCTGCGGAAAAAAAGAAAAAAGAAAAAAAAAATTGTGATGTTCTCTTTTGCTGCAGCTGTTGAAGGTGAACGGATTTGCGTGCAAGCTGATCAAGCCCAGAGCGACAGTCGACGAGAGGGACTTCTCCTTTGCCGGCGTCGTCGCCTCACCCACAGGCTCCACCGCAGCCGCTGTCGATGAGATCTCGGGCCTCAAAACCCTCACCATCGGCTATTCCCCGGCGGATATGATGCGAGCTTAATTAATTGTCACCACCGCGCGCCAACAATTACGACCATCGCCGAGGGCGAGGTCTCACGTCTTTCCCCGGCGTCCCGGTGCAGTTCTTCCAGGCGAACAATGGGCCCACGCCGGCCTCGGTGATCGCCACGTTCGTTGGCCAGCTCCATCGAGTAGATAGGTTGAGACGTGCGCATGCATGATTATTAATAAAAACTAAATATTTGACCCGATTTGTTTCTGTGCTTTTGATTTGGTAATAATAGTTGGATATGGCTGAACCTGTCTCATTTTAATGCACGTATAACTCGAAATGATATTTAGCTGAAATTTCGTCTAAGAATATCGGTCCATGATCGCACATGATCAGGCTATATACACATAGAGTTGAATTGGTTCTTCGGAAGAAGACAGCTGCGACACTGGCTTTGGAAGGGAATCACTGCACGTCGACTTGAAAACTTCTCGGTCTAACGAACAAAATTCTGCATGTGTTAAATTAATTAACAAGAAAAGCTAATAAAATGGAAATCAACTTGACTCACAGTCATGCGGCTACCTACGACGTACGGATGCAAAGGCTTTCCGATCCTTGCACTGCAATCATATGCGCACGGATCGGCTGGCCCGGACCTTACGGTAAGATCGCATTCTTACTTGTTGTTTAAAGAGAGGAAAAAAAAAAAAAAAGGAAAAGGAGGTAAGGAGCTGAGAAGTGTGAGAAGGTGGTTGTTCTGAGAAGTGCTTTAAGATTCATGCTGTTTTCTTTGATTGTGATCGCCTGCGATCCAGACTGCTACCAGAGCCGTCGACCTAGGGGTTCATGGTGAGGGAGATGCGTAATCGTTTGAAGGGTGGAGATCGGTCGGAGAGGAGCTGGAGAGGGGTCGTACAGGAGTGGAATGTATGGGTTTCACTAGAGCTATCATCGGAGGAAGTGATGGAGCTTACTAGGTAGTTCCCGGAGGTGGTGCAAGTCACGGAGGCGGCTCTTCGGGAGAGGTCGGCATGCTGGGAGGCGACTGCGTTAGTTGGTAAGAGTCTTGGATGAAGGGTGTCACCGGAGCTGGTGGCCAGGGAGTTCCGACTTCGGAGAGCTCTTTAAGGGTGAAATCAGGATGTACGGCTTGGAGGAGTTGTTCTTGCCCGGATTGGGGACGAAGCAAAGTGAGACCAGGTGCTTCGACGGCCATGGACGATGGTAGGGCAATCCCTTGCCCTCAAGCAGTGGAGACCTGATTTCTTCCAGCAGAAGGCGTAATTTCCATGGCCCTGGTGTGGGTGCACCTCCCCTGGCTTCCGATAGAGTACTGGGATGAGGAGGCCATTCGACAAGTGTTGAGGCTCGCCAGTGACTTGATGTTTCTCGATGATTGCATGGCGGTCATTTGGCAGCTGGGGTTCGCCCGTGCATGCATCTAACTTGACCTTGGCCGTCCACTGCGATCGAGGGCTCTGGTTATAGGTTTGGCCGGCCCTTTCAGGCAACCTTTTGTCTTTGAGAGTCTTGACGGAGTTTGTCTCCGTTGTGGCCACTTCCATGTGCTGGAGGTGGCTATCAACCGAGCTATGGTGTACAGGAAGTAAGGCTTGCTCCGGACAACCTGGTCTGGCTGGAGGAGGCAGAGGGTGACTAGAGGGTGGCGGGTCCTCCTCTTGGGCCTTGGCTGCTTACCATCCGTCAGTGGGAGCTAGGACCAGGGAAAGATGCACGGAGGACGGTGATTGGGTCAGCTAGGCCCGAGTTGTGGGCGAGTCAACATGAGCCGAGATGTGAGGCTTGCTCGAATCGGGCGAAAGCGGCAATCGACGATGACGGTTGGAGTCATCCAGTGAACTCCAGCTGGTGAAGGTCACGTGGTCGAGATCACCTAGCCGGTCTCGTCCGGAGCCGTCGGTCGGGCGATCGGTAGGGGGTGTGGTATCCTTAGTGGGTGACCAGAGGAGGACCTCAGGGTTGAATCCATTCGCCCCACTGATGGCTAGCCAGGGAACGAAGAGCTCGCGGGAAGGGGCATGCGCTTGCGACGTTTGTTGCGGGAACGGCCCAACCCAACCACAAATGAGCCAGGCGGGTGATGAGAAGCAGGCACGGGCGGTTGGACTGCTCAAGCGAGCCCAACCCATTGAACCTGACTCAAGCCGGGCTCTTGTGAAGCCCGATAACTTTGAATTGGGTCCAAAGGGGCCCAGAAAGGGAAGCAAAGAAAATAAGGAGGAGCAGATTGTAGCCCAGTCACCTGTAGACTTGGAGGAGTTGGTGGGTCCTCGGGGCCCTGGACTCTTCATCTTCGGTGCCAGGCCCCGATGGAGGCAGAGGTGGGCCCATTGAAGTGCGGGGGATAGGATGGGGAGCCTAGTGGCCTAAAGGAGGTGGGGGTGTTGGAGCAGAGCGTTGAGTTTGTGGTGGACGGCGCCCACCAGGGGACGGCAATTAAGGGTCTTATTCATGAGGCTATCGTGGCTAATTTCCGACACACTATCACTGTTGAGGGGACAGCCGTTGAGATAGAGGAGTCTTCAGATACAGTGGATGTGGTGGACTCTCTTGGGGAGTGGGGTGTGAGGGTAGGCCCCCTTTCTGGTGGGTCTTCTCCATGAGGATATTGCTCTGAAATTATCAGGGGGTAGGGAAGTCCTCCTTCCGATCGAGCTTCGATCAGTTGATCTAGCAGCATATTCCTAACATTTGTGTGCTGAGTGAGACCCGTCTCTCTGGGACTAGGTTGGCCCGGGCCAGGCAGCAGATTTCTATGGCTTGGAGTTCTTATGCCATAGAGTCTCGAGGTTTGTTAAGTGGCATCTTGGTGATGTAGCATCGAGACTTGATTCAGATTGATGCTTTTCATAGATGTGAGTAGCAGATGGTCCTCGTCATTATGGACCAGTTTGGACAACCCTGGTGCCTCTCGAGTATCCATGCAAGCACCGAGTACAGAGACCGGAGGGTGCTCTAGGCAGAGATCACTAGACTCTTGTTGTAAGGAGTGCCTTCTTTGGTGGCTGGCGACTTCAATTGCATTGTTGGCCCCCACGAGAAGTACGGTGGCAGGCAGGAGAGGGACACCGTAGAGTCCTGAGAGTTTAGAGAGTTCATTAGCAGTACTAGACTGATCGACCTTGATTTTATTGGTCCGAGGTTCACTTGGTGTAACAATCGACATCGGTCTGCTAGGATTTGGGAGAGGATTGATCGAGTACTGGCTTTGACTGATTGGATCCAATGCTATTTTGGGTACTCTGTCTAGCACCTGCCTAGGATTGCCTCAGATCACTGCCCCCTTCTCGTTTCGATAGATGGTCTGGACCAACCCATGGCATCCTATCGGTTCGAGAACTTTTGGATATTTTGTCCGAGATCTTGGGACTTGATTAGAGAGGTGTGGAGGATACCAATCCGTGGAGATGCAAGGTATAGGGTGACTCGCAGGCTTGAGCTGACCAGACGTAGACTCCTCAGGTGGAACTATTGGGAGGTGGATAACATCTTCTGACGGATTGAGCGGGTTGAAGCTGATATTGAGGAGCTGCAACTGAGGGAGGACCAGGGAGATGGCTTACCTAAGCATGAGTTGGGGGAGCTACGAGATAAGCTCTTTGAGCATTACTCTCTCCTAAGGCGGTAGGAGATCTATTGGAGGCAGAGATCTAGGGTTCAGTGGATTCAAGAAGGAGATCGAAACACCAGATTCTTCCATTAGTCCACTGTGATTGGAAGATCCACCAACCGCATCAGGCAGCTGCAGAGGAGTGACGGTGGTGTCATGGTTGATAGTGGAGGGATCCGAGAGGAGATCTTTCATTTTTTCAGGGATCGATGGACGAGGTCACTGGGTGAGGACTGTCCCATTCTGGGTGCTCAGTCGGTGGTCTGTATTACTGCACTGGAGAACGGGATTTTGACTAGATCCGTGTCTTCTGATGAGGTACATGAGGCCCTCTAATTTTTTGGAGAGGATAATGCCTCGGGGTCTGATGGTGTTCCTCCTCTCTTCTTTCGTCGGTACTGGTCGATCATTCGGGAGGAGGTAGTGGAGGTGGTGCAGGCGGCCTTTGACTCTAAGGACATTCTGAAGGCCTAGAAGGCGGACCCTTATCACTTTCATTCCAAAGCAGCCAGATGCTGCGCTTCCTGAGCATTTCAAACCCATTAGCCTCTGCACGACCCTCTACAAGGTGTGTGCAAGGATTTGGTTAGGCAGCTGAAGCCGATGATGCCTCGCTTAATCAGCCCAGAGTAGGGCACTTTTGTTGCATGATGATCCATCACCAACAATATTTTGCGAGCCCAAGAGTTCATGCACGACCTCCAACGAGCTCCATGTCGTCGTAGTCTCATTGCCATCAAGCTGGACATGGAGCAGGCATATGATTGAATGAGTTGGGCTTCCTCCGACAGACACTTTAGGAGCTCAACTTCGATGAGGGTGGATTTATTGGGTCCTGGACTGCATCGAGCACCCGAGCTTCGCTATCCTCATCAACAGCACCCAATGGAGTTTTTTGTCTCTTCTGTGGGCCTCCGCCAAGATTGTCCTCTCTCTCCCTACTTATTCATTTTGTGTGTGGATGCATTATCCAGGGCATCACGAGCTGCGATTCAAGATCAGGCCCTGGAGCCATACCGACCTGCCTCGGGTGTCCATCCGCTTTCGCATCTTCTTTTTGCAGATGACTGCCTCCTCATCGGGCATGCCTCTGCATGAAATACGAAGCACTTCGTATCCATTGTCAGGGCCTACTGTCGGATGTTAGGGTAGTTGGTCAACATTCAGAAGTCTGTTGTTATCTTTAAAAAAGTCCGAGGAGGAAGGCCCATAACAAATTGATGATCAAGCAGATCCTAGGGATTTCGAAGCAGTCTGAGTCACTGACCTATCTCGGGATTCCAAGCACAGGGCATCATTTACGACGGACTGAGTGTGGACCCTTGGAGCAGTAGATTCAGGAGCATCTTCAGGGATGGTAGGCCACCACCCTCTCCTTCATGGGCATGACCATCTTGGTGAGATCAGTACTGAGCTTTATTCTGATTTATTTATTGGCCCACAGGGTTGTCCCTATTACTTGTGTCAAGGGCTGAGCAGCAGTTTCACAACTTCCTGTGGAGATCTGGCTGTGACCGTCATCGGATCCATCTGCTGTCCTGAGAGGTAGTGTGTCAACCCATGCGGGATGGTGGCCTGGGGATCCATTCTTTATTGACAAGGAGGGAGGCTCTGCTTGCCAGACATGTGGCTAGATTTTTGATCCAACTGGATTGCTTGTGGAGCACGATGATGAGAACTCTCTATGGTAGATGGAGCCATGGGACTACCATCCAGCCAGCCTGGGGCTACTCTTTCATCTGGCATGAGATTTGTGCTTGGGGCTTGATGTCATGGATCTGATCTAGTGCTTGGTGGATGATGGTCATTTGATGGGGGTGATCCAGGATGCTTGGATTTCGAGCATTTCTTTATCTCGTTGGCCAACTCTTGTTAGCATCGAGGTGGAGGATCACATGAGGGTGTCTGACCTCATCACTATTGATACTTCCAGCTAGAGAGCACAGGAGATCACTTGGCTCTTTGGGCAGCCACTGGTGGAGAGGATCCTTGCCATCCTGATTCCTATATACCCTACACAGGATGTGAGGGTCTGGGGATGTTCCTGCTACTTGAGTGTTCCATTAAGGGATCTTTTCCGATTATATAGCCCGATGCCCTCTAGACTGATTGAGACTGCCTGGATTTGGAGAGCTGCCGCTTATCTGAGGGTTCGAATTTTTTCTGGAAACTTGCCTGGGACTGCCTTCCTATTCGAACACTTTTCAAGGAGAGGGGCATGGAGGTTCAGCCAGTGTTATCCGGTCTGTGGCATGGAGGACGAGTCTGTAGAGTATACTGTCCTGCAATGCCCTAGAGTGAGGATCATTTAGAGACAGACGGGCAGTTCTCCATGAGAGACGAGTATTGACTCTTGGTTGATTTCTTTTCTGGGCTTGATCCGTCAGAGTGTGGTTGACCGGACGGCTATGGATGGTGAGCGAATGGTTTAATTGCTTACCAGATTTGGCTATCTCGCAACAGCCTTGTGTTGGATGGTGAGGTGATTTCTGCTCATCGGGTTCTTGAGAGAGCAGTCTGTTGAGCTCAGGAGTGCTGCCACTTTGATGCTGCCACTCCATCCCTAGATATGCCCAGACTCTAGAGCTCCCTGGCTGCCCCTGGAGTGACCCGTAGGGTTCTATCCATTTCTTAGGAGTCCCCACCTTCGAGATTTGTCAAGGTGAACTTTGATGGTAGTGTTCGACCTGGGAGGGGCAGTGCGGGCTTTGTTATCTGTGGCCCGAATGACAGACTTTTGGTGGCCGATGGATCTCACCTTTTTGAGCCTTCAGTTTCGATGGCAGAACTTCATGCAGCTTGGGCGGGTGTCATTTTTGCTAGACAGCAGCTTCATGCGGAGAGGATTTTCTTGGAAGGTGACTCGCTACTGTTATCTCTTGGATTCGGAGAAGCGCCACGTAATTCGAGGTTCATCCGCTCATCCGGGATGTCTGGACTGTCCTTCGTCAAACTGTTGCAGTGCGAGTCCGGCATGTCTTCTGGGAAGCGAACACTACAGTAGATTGAGTGGCGGCTTTGTTGCTGACCATTTCGATGACCGGCTATGGAGGCCTGGTGATGATTGCCCGCAGATCCTGCGGGATTTTATGTATCTTGATTTTTGGACTGCTCTCGTATCAGATTGGTGTGATCGTTTATTTTATATAATAATAATAATAATAAAGATAATTATTTTTTTTTTTTTTTGAAAAGTAAAAGGACACAGCTGTTGAAACGAGCTTGGGAACAAAAGTTTGAAGATATAACGGCGAAAATGAGCATAAGCTGCGGAATTTAACAAACCATGACAGTTATAGCTGGCTAGTGCTCTTTCAGAGAATGGTGCACAAATTTGGTTCATCATAGCTAATGTATCCAATTGCAACCGGCTGGCAACTGCGACAGCATGGTGGCAGGGGCTTGCATGCGTCCGGCTTCGGTACGGGTATGGGTTTAGGTTCAGTATTTTCTTCCACGGAGATGATTGTGACTGCCTTTCTTTCTTCCTCAGCTTTTTCGCAATGATCACCGGATCGACATCTCGGATCACCGGTTCGACATCTCCGATCACCGTCAATGTGCTCTTCTCGACATCCAGCATTATTTATTTATTCCTAACCAGATTCAAATCATAATCAAATTAATGTTTTCTTTGGTCAGTGTTACCAAAGAATTAATGCTAGCTAGCTAGCGAGCTCCTTTGCCAGCAGGCCAAGGAGCTGGAAACCAATTTATTCAACATATCTGAGCTTGGGATCCCCTTCTAAATTCAATTTGGACTGACCTTCAACTTTAGCGGCGGTCCTCATGACACAAGTCTTGCACTTGAGGCACCAGCTGCTGATCTTTAACACAATCTTCTACATTGACCAAAGCCAGAGGAAAAGATTAGAGACAACAATCATGAGATGTAAGTTTTGGGCTAAATTAACATGACCTGGCTTTCCAAATTTTGCTAGATCAGTAATGAGGCAAGTGTTAGGATTTGAGGCCTCGAGATTCAGCCCACATTGAGCCCACAACGAGGTTCGTGGCGAAAACGGAGTCCAACGAGACCAAGATTACCCGAAACGGAGCTCGGATGGAGGAGATACGAGCTTATGAAGTCGGCACGAGATCCGAGGTGGCGGAGGACCGCCGGCGGCCGGTGGCGGGTGGCAGCGGGACGCGCGACCTAGGCGCACGGACGTGCGACCCAGGCCCGCGGCCCAAGCGGGCAGGGGCCCAGTCGGGCGCGTGGCACAGGTGGGTGCGCGGCCCAGCCCGCGCGCAGGCCCGCGCGCGTGCGCGGGCCGGCCTAGGCCCAGGCAGCCTGCTGGCCTCTTTGCACCGGTCCACCATGGACTGGAAGGTCTACGGCTGGGCTTATGGACCGCGTGGGCGTTTCCCACGTGTTTCACGCGGTCCACGGCACTATTCCATAACCGATCGCGATCGGAGGGCGTGGGTTGATCTGATTTTCGATCCAACGGTTCAGAGGCTTGATTGGGTTGATTAAGGACTCTTAACCCTAATCTAATTAGGTTTTAACCCTTTAAAAGGGCCTGTGGACGAACAGTGAATAGGGGGTTCGGATTTTTTGAGCCGTACGGAGCCGTACGGAGTCCGAGAGAGGTGGAAGCGCT
>KE505450.1:198596-210255 GCA_000441515.1 Elaeis oleifera
GTGGTCTACCTCGAGTAAACTCCACCCGAACCTCTAATCATGAACAATACCTCCCGAACTCCTGTCACCGGAGGATTTCAACCGAGCTTCCTCAATAGTCTGTTCCTGTCCGGGCTTCTACAAAACGAGCCCAACCGGACTTCTGTAGTGGACGGACCCCTCGCAGTCGAACGAACTCCCGCAACAGACGAACTCCAGCGGTTGAACTCTCCCAATGACCAACCATCTCCAGCATCCCCGCCACCTCTCCAGTCGTCGACCTACAACAGTGCCAACCGACCTCCAATAGTGTCAGCCGATCTTCATCAGTTCCGTCCGAACTTCAATGATATTCTGCAGGTTCTTCCAGTGAATTGGCTTCTGCGACATCTCTCGGATTCAGCCGTCGGACGATCTTCCACCAGACCCCTCATGTAACCAGATCTCTCCAGCAGACAGTCTTCAAATGGACCTCCACATCAGGCAGATTCCAGCGAGCTTCACCAACAAGAATTCTCCAACCGGGCTTCCACAGCAAAACGACTTCAGTCTATGCAACGTCAACGTCTCAGACACCTGTCAGCAGCGGGTTCATCAACAACCTCGAAAACCTCCGAGCTTCCCTCAGACTGGGAGTCACGCCGCTCCTCCAGACACCCTTATCGAACTTCTCCTGACAAGCTCGGACTCACTGACAGGCCACCGTAATGGCCATAATGCCGCTCCACTTCCTGTAATGGATCCCACGTGGCTCCATCATGCTCTGGCAAGTCACGACAACGGACATCTTTCCACTCTCCACAACTAGCCCACGTGGCAGGACATAGCGATGTCCACATCCCCGCTCCACAACCCTCCGTAACAAACTCCTGAACGGCCCACTACCAGGTGGTTACAGGCGTCGCCATCAAGTCTATTGCGCCCTCTGCCTATAAATAGGCCCCTAGATACGTTATTCTCTAAGCTCTAGTCTCTATCTCAAAACTCTGCTAAAATCTCCGTTCGAGCACTCCATTCTTGTTGAGGCAGAGAACTGACTTGAGCGTCGGAGGATTTTGCCGGAGCAACCACATCTCTGGTTTAGACTTCTTTTGCAGGTCCCGACGGCGACCGCGGCACCCTCGACTCCAGCATCTCCGATGCCGGTGGATTTTTGCAGCAACACATATGATGTAGATAGGTTAAATGAATGTCTGCATCTATATTTTTTAGGATATTTGTCCATGTTCCGTTAGGAAATAATAAGAGAAGTGACTGATGTTTTAAGGAATAATCTTTATTTGATATTTTATTAGTTGACTTGATGTCCTAGTTCTGAATATTTGAAACAACATGGGCACCATTCGGTCATTAATCTGAGCGTAGAGATTCTATCAGCATAGAGGGAATCAGTGACTGAAGTCACCTCAAACTTAAGATACACAAGACAATTACCATTATTGTGGACTAAAGCAATTCAAACCTCATTTTTTAATTTTATTTACTTATTATTATTATTTTATTCTATTGGTGGGGATTCTTTAGAATAATATGGTGGTCATGAAGTCAGAAACATGCATACGTCTCAACTAATCAGATGATCCACCTATGTAACAAGATGGGCTGCAAACTTCAGCCTTCTAGAATTATTTCTATTCTAATTACCATGAGGCACAATTTACAATTTGGATACATGGTTTACAAAATAATGCTAAACAAAAACATCTATCTATCTGATCTGCTTTAACTTCATGGTAAAACCTAAATTGTGAGTGAAGTAGTTTAATCCAAATTTATCATGACTCGTAGCTGTAGGAGCAGAAACATTGCCGTATGAATTTTTTTTTTGGTAAACATTGCCGTATGAATTTCGGAAATGTGGTCGACCTAGAGTATTTCATTTGTCTTCCATTGCATGGGAATTTCCACAATGCAATTAAATTATGAGGCGACAGACTTGGCCACTTAACGTGGTCAACGTACGAAAGAGATCTGCGCGCATGCACTTAATTAATTTTATATGTTAGTGTAATGATACATGACGTCGATCGATGAAATGCCTGCACCTACATGTATTCTCTAATATTGTTGTTCCAACCAGCTGGCCAGAGGCAAAGCTGGTTAATAGTCCGAGTTATAATAGAAGAATTTGATAACGTAGAAATTAAGGAGTTTTACCAAGTCGACAAGTAATAAAGTTGGATATCCTTCCAAGCTATTTTATCTAGATATTTATTTTGTGACTTAAATTTATTTGAAATTGCTGTTGGCAATAAATTTTAAATTTTAAAATAAAATTTTGAGAAATAAAATTTTTAAAAATAAAATTTTATAAAAATTATTTACTATTTGGTAACCATATTGATAGAGTGCTTTGAAAAATGTAAAACAGTTTTTCGGCATTAATGAAAAAATATTTTTGAAAAAAACTTCAAAATACAAGTTTCTCCAAAGAGATCTTTTCAACTTTTTGACAAAATCAAAATAATTTTTCGATATTTTTATCAAATATCACTGTATCACTCCAAAGTGCTTTCTGAGAGCAGAAAGTACTTTCTAATACGCTAAAAGTTTAGTCAAATAGAATCTTAGTCTACTGGTAATCATTTATTAAGACTTATTAGGACTAAGTTTTGGCTTTTTCAGTTCTTTATATGAATTGTATTGGAAAGAGCACCTTGTGTGAACAGTTTGGTGTGCTCGATTGGTATTATGTGGGAGAGAGAAGAAGAGGTAAGCCGTTGTTTTTTTTTTTTTGGGTGGATACAAAGAGGTAAGGCATCTTTGGCGCGCAGCTCCAGCCATTTGAGTGCGGGGCGAGAGCCCGGTGCCCTTTATATTCATGTTAAGTAAGATTTTTGTGGATAGAATTTATTTTCTCGACGTCACCAATTTTTCTCTCTCATGGTATTTTGTGTTTATTGTTTTTGGTCTTGGATCAATATGTTGAACATGCAGAGATTTGTTCCATCCTATATTATTTTGGTTATTGCTTGATAGGATCAAATTGTATCTTTCATGTGAAAAAAATGATCGATGTTTCACAACGTACCAATTGTTGGATTGCATCTGGCACAAATTTTAAAGTATTTTAAATTTATTTACCATAAAAAATAATTGATCTTCTTTTATAACACCAATTGTTGGATCGCATTCTGCACTGATCTCAAAATTTTTCAAACTTCTCCAACGTTATAGATCTCGAAGCGGCTATTGCACGGTTTAATAGTGCATTTGTGCAAAGGGCAGACAAAAATACAACCTTTATTCTGGCTTTACAACGGGAGCAAATGAATATCAATTTGAGCCAAATAAAATAAAAGAAAAAAATATATATATTATGTTGTTTTCATTGCATCTCTTGAAAGCGAACACATTTGCATGTAAGCTTACAAGATGGATTTCTCATTCTATAGCTTTACCACCACTGGTATGATTTTAAATACCATGAAATGGGCTGTTCCGGTTTCCAGTGAAATGGGATATCCCGTCCAGTCCGATATTTGGGATTGCAAGTATTCCAAGCTGCGTCAATGGAGATGTTAGAAAGATGAGGAGATGGCCTTGTTCATGTTCTGCAGGACTTGAATTTTTGGCCATCGGCTTCACCAACAACATCATGGGCGCCAAGGTCACTGCCTCCACTTTTTACAGCGATAATGATTTGAGGTCAGATCAGATAAATTTCGGGTGTAGTTTTCTTTTTTATATCAATTGCTTCTAGCAAGACTCCGTCACGCACTCATGGCTGTGCCTCAAAATGTACTGCAATCCAGAATTTAAATTTTTGAGTTGAGTTAGACTAACAGCCTTTATTTGGTTAGGCATCAGGTTGGATTTTGGCAAGACCCAACTCATTTGTCGCTCATAGCCTAACAATTGTTCGGGCTAGTTTGGTTTGCACTATACCGGCTCATAAATTTCTAACTAGATCTTGTTTAATATAAGAAATATTACTACTAGGTCTTCAAAATGAAAAAAACATAAATCGCTGCATTTATTTCTGCAACCACATTTAAAAAGAACTAAATGCTTGCATCAGTGGAATACTAATATTAACAATTGTTTGGTAGAACATAAGAATGATATGTGCACGATGCATTATTTTTTAGTTTTTTAAATTTTGAAGGAGAGTTGAATTTTCTCTCTCCTATCTATTTAATATGTATAGAGAGCGGGATTCAAACTTGCTTCGAACTTTTTTCCAAATTCATTTTCTACATGCGGGGATTAGTTAACGTTTTTTAAATAACTATGATTTCATATTTCTTTAAATGGCATCTAAACAACCAATATTTTTCTAAAATAATTTTAAACTTGGTTTTTCCTAATATATTCCTAATATATTTAGTTAACTGAAAATTTTGTTGTCATTGGTTAGATAGCACTATCATGCAATACCTACTTCAATTTTTTCTAAAATAATTAAGAAGAGTCCCACAAAATTTATTTTGAAAGTTTTTCCCCATGAATGCATAAAGAGAAATAGTCCTGAAAAGGATATGACTTCTTTTTTTCCTCTGCATAATGATTTCTGATATATTTAAATATCTTTAATATTTTTAAATAACTTTAATATGTTTAGATAATTTGTATCTTTTTAAAAATTTGTAGATATTTCAAACTATTTTGTTTTTTTTTTTTAATTTTGAAGAAGGATTGAGTTTTTTCTGTCCATTGGATCTAATAGGTACAAAGATTAGACTTATTACAACTTCCACTTAATGGACAGCAGCAGAGCTGTCAGCACGCTAGCAAGCCCCCAGCGCACCGATGCCTTGCAAATCCTAGGCCGAGCTCGAGCTTTAAACCTTGGGCCTTATGGGCCGTGGAACAGAATAAATAAATAATTCTTTGTGCACTATATATAGTGCAGTAAAATTGACATGAATCACACCATCCAATCATATTGGACTTCATAGCATAACTAATAATAGGACAGATATTTAAAATCGTTCAATTTTTTTCGTCAGATTTTTTTTGACAAAAATATTTTTTTCTCTATAAAATAAAGAAATAGTATTATTACTTTTTGATACTTTGTATAACTTTTTATGAATATATATGATATCCTGAACAATATATATGGCTTCATGTACTTTTATATGATATTTTGAACAATATATATGACTTTCTGATACCTTATATAACTTTTTATGAATATATATGACATTTTGAACAACACATATGACTTCTTATGAACATATATGATAACTTGAATAATATATATAGCTTTATGATACTTTATATGACTTTCTATCAATATATATAACATCTTAAATAATATATATGATTTTTTATGAATATATATGATATCTTAAATAATATATATGATTTTTATATCTTTATATAATATCATATTAGTTATTATAACCAACAAAAATTATATAAGGCATTAGGAAGTCATAATTACTAACAAGGTATCATATAAAGATATAGAAAGTTATATATATTGTTTAGGATATCATATACATTTACAAGAAGTCATATATATTATTCAGGACGTCATATATATTGACAAAAAATCATATAAGTCATTAGAAAGTCATATATATTGCTTAGGATGTCATATATATTCACAAAAGTCATATATATTATTTAAGATGTCATATATATTTATAGAAAGTCATATAAGGTATCAAGAAGTCATATATATTGTTCAAGATATTATATAAAGATACAAAAATCATGTATATGATGAAATGGTATATAATATTCCATCTATTTTTGAATATAAGAGACTGTTTATATAATATGTACAGACATCTATCTTTGGAATGTAATAACTACTATACATAAATTTAGGCTATGATTATTGAATAAAAGAATCTCTAATCTCTCCACAAAATCTTCTATGTAATAGCTCATGACGTGGGAAGCATGGATAACAGCTCATGCAGATTGGTTTCTGAATTCTTACTAACACCCCCTCTCAAGTTGGTATATATATGTCTCCAATGCCCAACTTGTCTAGTGATTTATAAAAATCTTGCTTAAGACTGCCTTTGTAAGAATGTCCGCCAATTGTTCTTCTGACTTGACAAATGGGAATTGAACTATCTTAGCTTCGAGGTTTTCTTGATAAAATGCCAGTCCACTTCAACATGTTTTGTCCAATCATGTTGAACTGGGTTTTGTGCAATCTCTATGGCCGCTTTAATATCGCAAAACAGATTCATTACTGAACCAAATAAACAACCAATCTCTTTCAATAACTCCTTTAACCAAAGAAGCTCACAAAGCCCTTTAGCCATGCCTCTAAACTCAGCCTTTACACTAGAAATAAAATCACTTTTTGCTTCTTACTTCCCCAAGTGACTAGGTTACCACCTACAAAAGTGAAATATCCAGATGTAAATTTTCTGTCAATGATACTTCCAGCCCAGTCCGCATGCATATAACCATCAATTTTTAAATGATTATATTTCTTAAGCATGAGCCCTTTTCTTGGAGAAGACTTCAAGTACCATAGAATTCGAAGTACAGCATTCATATGTTTCTCACTAGGATTATGTATGAATTGACTTACCAAACTCATGGTATAGGCAATATCTGATCGTATATGAGACAAGTAAATCAGTTTGCCCACAAGCCATTGGTACCTTTCTTTATTTGTGCGTATCTAGTTTAAGTGTTCTCCCAATCCATGATTTTGAACTATTAGCGTATCTGTAGACTTACATTCAAGCATTCCGTTTCAGCTAGCAAATCAAGTACATATTTTTTTTGTGAAGAAAAATGCCTAGACTTGATCGAGCTACTTCGATTCTCAAAAAATATTATAGTCCTCCAAGGTTCTTCATTTCAAATTCGGTTGCCACATGCTTCTACAAGTTAGAGATCTCCTCCTTGTCATTCTCTGTAATTATTATATCATCAACATAAATTATTAGAGCAGTTACCATCTCTCCTCGATGCTTCAAGAATAGAGTATGATCTGAATTACTTTGTTTGAAACCATGCTTCCTCATAGCCAGGCTAAATCGTCCAAACCATGCTCTCGGTGATTGTTTTAATCCATATAGTCCCTTCTACAGTTTGCATACGACTCCAATTTGCGAGATAGTAAAGTCCGGTGGAATGTCCATATATACTTCTTCTGCAAGATTCCTATGAAGAAACACATTTTTATATCGAACTGATGTAGTGGCCAATCTAAGTTTGCAGCAAGAGATAGTAATACTCTGATCGTATTCAACTTTGCTATTGGTCAAAACGTCTTTTGATAGTCTATGCTATATGACTAAGTATATCCCTTTGCTACAAGTCTCGGCTTGGAGCAATCTATCGACCCATCTACCTTATGTTTAATGGATAATACCCATTTACATCCCACTGCTTTCTTCCCTTCGGGCAGCGGCATAAGCTTTCAGGTATCATTCTTCTGCAGAGCTGTCATCTCTTCAGTTTTTGTTTGGATCCATTTTGGGTCGTTCAAGGCCTCTTGTACCGTATTTAGAATATACTCAGAAGATAGCTTGTGCACAAAGGCTTTGAGGGGTAGTGATAGTCTTTGGGTACAAATATGGTTGGCAATTGGATACTTCGTCTTCTTTTCTTTATGGTCTGGTGAGTATCGATTTGGTGGCTTACCACGATTATATCTGAAAGGTAATTTGTAGCCAACAGAATCATCTATAGTATTATTGGGAGAAGAGCTTAGAGATTATATCTCAAGAGTATTCTCAAGAGAGTGATCATTTGGTAAGTGTGAGGGATGGGCTATTGTTGTTCGGTGGGCTGCTCTTGTTTACTTCTTATCTCGTCATCATCATTCTCTTCTTCTAGTCCCATTGTTACCATCATTGGTTCCATAACTAGATCACCTTGAGTTTCTTCAAGCCTTGGTTGAGTCTTGACTAGAACAAACTGTAGTAGTTGAGCTCCATCAGATTTAGTCATGCTATCGGGTTCACTTATTTTCAAGTTTGTATTTTCAAATCATGACTAGTTTTCCCAACTATTCACATTCTGCTCTTCACCGAGCAGCTCCCCTTAAAGAAGAATGAGAGTCTGATTTTGGAAAGAAATTTTAGTTTCAAGAAAAGTGACATCCATTATGATATAAAGGCGTCTGGTAGTGGGATCATAGCATCGATAGTATTTCTTATGTACTGTCTACCCCAAAATATGCAATGGACAGTGCATGGATCAAGTTTGGTTCGCTGATTTTTGTGAAGATGAACATAAGCTATGCATCCAAATATTCTAGGCAGAAGCATCAAGACGGAAGGCAATGGTACATGATAAGCAAGAGCTTGCAATGGAGTTTCAAAGTTCAAGACTTGAGATGGCATTCGATTTAGCAAATAAATAGTAGCAACAACTGCATTTGTCCAATAGCGTTGAGGTGCATTTGCTCCTGTTAATAGAGCTCGAGCTGTTTCGAGGATATGTTTGTTCTTTCGCTCCGCAACATCATTTTGTTATGGTGTTTGAGAGTAGGTGGTTTCATGATACAGACCATATTCTTGAAAATACTCTCGTAACTCACTATTGTCATATTCCCCACCATTATCAAATCGGAGAATCTGAAGTTTACCGAAAAATTGGATCTTGATCATTGTGTGGAAAGAGCAAAAAATTCCAAACACCTCATTCTTATTTTCATTAATAAGCCAAGTCATGCATGTGCAATCATCTACAAAGATCACAAACCATCTAAAACCTGAAAAAATTGAGATGGGAGCCGGTCCCAAACATCCGAGTGAATTAACATAAATGGTGTCTCACATTTTTTTGAACTTATTGGGTAAGGCACACGATGACTCTTGGCCATAATGCAAGTTTCACACCTAAAATCAGATTCATGTAAGTTCGAAAACAAACTTGGAAACACATGCCTTAAGTAAGAAATGATGGATGTCCCGGTCAATGATGGCATGACCAAATCTATTGTTCTTTGTCACCAGTTTGATGTGCAGTATTTGCTCGACCAATGCTGAAATCATCCATGTAGTACAGCCCCTCTCTTTTAGTACCACAACCAATAATCTTCTTGGCAAGAATATCCAGAAACAAACAGAACTTAAGATTAATTAGTGCACAGCAATTCAATTCCTCAGTTGCTTGGCCTACAGACAATAATTTATTTGAAAGAGATGGAACTAATAAAGTGTTTGGTAGTGAAAAGGTGGGTGAAAGTGCCACTCTTCCAACCCCTATAATTGAGTATGTCACTCCATTAGCATTGGTAATGCATGTTCGTTTTGGTTGAGTGGTTTCAAGAAATCCCGTGGATCAAATGTTATGTGATCAGTCGCCTTTGAATCAATGATCCAATCATGATTACCTGAATCATTAAGAGCCATCGATTTGTTTGTCACAGCAGGCGAAGAGTCCTTTTGTGGTATAAGGAAAAGTTGAGATTCAATGTTTACCGTAGCAGAAGGAGAGTCTCCAGTCTTCACAAATGCAGCTCGATCAGCTTCACGTTTCTTTTTCACCTTGAGTTCGTGCCACCATTTTGGATATCCACGCAGCTTAAAGCAGGTACCTCTAGTGTGTTTCATATTCCCACAGTATGTGCAACCCCTTCCTTGCTTGGGACTTCGACTTCATCGATGTATTAGGCTTCTCATTGGATATCAGATGAAGTGAAGATTGCTGCTGAGGCTTTTGTCCTCTTGTTGAGATCATAACAGCACCAGGCACCATATCTCCTTTTGTCAACATCACTGTTCATCTCAAATCTTCCCAACAAATATGTGCATAGGCCTGTTCTACTGTAGGAAATAGTTGAAGTTGAAGCACATCTCTTCGGATCTTATCAAGATGGTCTTTTAATCAATCCAGAAATATATAGACTCTATCTTCTTATCAAATAGAGTTATACTTCTGAATATCAATATCACATTTCATCGAATTTGGATGACGGAAATCAATTTCTCTCCATAGGCCTTGAAGGTTGTTATAATATGTCTCAATAGATCCCCCACCTTGTTTAGCCTTGTCACATTCCTCTTGAGATCATAAACTTGTGAGATATCGCTGCTATCAAAATATGTTGTAGCAATAGCATCCCATACTACTTTCGTCGTCGGAAATCTGATATAGTTGCCGATCAGTTTTGGATCCATAGAGTTGATCAACCATCCCTTCACCATTGCATTTTCAATTCTTCATTTTCTGAAACTAGGATCTATCTCATGGGGTTGTGGAAGATCCCCATTTGTGTATCCCAACTTGTCTTTTCCTGAGATGTACATCTCCATGACTTGGGACCAAAGTCCATAATTGGTGTCGTCCAGCTTGATGCCAATCTGTGTAGTGATAGATTCATGACTTGCTGTGGTTGACGTCTGATTCAACATCTGTGATATTCTAGATATTAAGTCCACAATGATTGAATTTTTCATTGGAAATTCTCTGTTAAGGAAGTATGTTCTTCTGTTGCTCTCAATCTCTCGTGTTTTCTTTCTTCTTTTTGCTATACCATGGAAAGAGACTCACAGGTCCTAGAGTTATTGCTCTGATACCATGATGAAATAGTATATAATATTCCATCTATTTCTGAATACAAGAGACTATTTATATAACATGTACAGACATCTATCTTTGAAATGTAATAACTATTATCCATAAATTCAGGCTATGATTATTGAATAAAAGAATCTCTATAATCTCTCCACAAAATCTTCTATGTAACAGCTCATGATGTGGGAAGCATGGATAACAGCTCATGCAAATTGATTTTCGGATTCTTACCAATAGTATATTGTTCAAAATATCATATATATTCTAGAAAGTTATATATATTATTCAGAATATTATTTATATTCACAGAAAGTCATATACATTCACAGAAAATTATATAAGATATTGGAAAGCTATATATATTATTCAGAATATCATATAAAGATATATAAATTATATATATTACTCATAATATCATATATATGTTAATTCATATTTTCAAGAGTTGAAATTTAAGACATGAATTTACATAACTAACTCATAAACAGCTCCTGACCATAGGATCATCACGAGGATGGTGATCGATCCGAAGATTGATGTACGATCGCTTTTTTAGGATAGATGTGTCTTGAATCTACGGTGTGGAGACATTGGAGCGAGAGTACAGATATTCGTTGAGAACGAGAGTACTGAGCGTGACCATCTCGAGCAATCATAAGGAAGTCTACCTTCTCATCGATGACTAGCTCGATGCTGCAGCTGTGTGTCTAGTTCTTTGACCTGAGGTGCATTGACAGTTTATCTTGAGTCTGTTATAGTTTGATTACACCATAACTCAGTCTCCTAGCCATTCGAAATCCTGAGGTGTATGTTGGCTGTAGCATATTCATTGTAGGAACCAGATTGCACCAAGATGGGATCTATCAACCTCGATAGATGAGAGGAGTAGTCCTATGATGATCGAAAGATCGAGTCTTTAAGTCCATGGCCATGGCAGAGTGAAATAATAGAAAAAGTTTTTATTAGGATTTTACATCAGACTCGGATCGATCGATTAATTCATATGACTAATATTGGGTTTGACGAGTTCACCTTAACCCTAATTCAGTCGGGACTCATGATAGAAGAACTCAATCACACAGGTAGCTGCATCGAGAGATTCGTCTTTATTTCTGATAGGTTGCCACCATATATTGCTAGGTGTCACTGATAAATTTTGAGAGCAATTAGAATAATCTTGATGATCGATCATTCTAATTGTATGAATCAGAAGAGTTCTGATCCA
>KE505450.1:226668-244008 GCA_000441515.1 Elaeis oleifera
TACAGCCGACGTGAAAATTTGGGGTGCTGACGTGATTTCGAAAAATTTTACCGATCTGCATCAATTTTGTAAATAAGTTAGAATTTATATTATTTTATAATAATATTATTTAATATTATTTGGGAAAAGGGCTCTTACATTCTCTTCTTCTCTATCTGCATCATCTTTCACGTCAACTGTATGTATTAATTGCTTAGGCTGTGGCTCAGATCTAAATTCTAAGACCAGCCCGCCTGGTATCATAATTCAGCGGAATAAAAACATAACTCCCCGGTTCGTCGTTTGAGGGATTCCATTCTGTTCTTTCTTTTGTAATTTTCTCTCGCCCATTTTCTTTTATCTCGAGTAAACTTTCGTTACAACGATGACCGTTGTAACAAACCAATCAACAATCAAAAATAATAAAATATAAAAAATAATATAAAATATTATTCATAAAAATTGATAAAATATATGATAATTGATGAAATATAAAAATTTTTATTGATTTATTATGGATTTGATGTGGTACTAACAATTTTTTTTTTTTTTTATTCCCAGATAGTTCAGCTCTGTCGCCGGCAATGAGAAACACTAGCCAGGCTCAACTTTGAGGCCTGGCCTAATTTTAGATGTCTGTTTGTTTGTTTAAGTCAGACACATATGCCTATCTTGCTTAATTTTTTATTTATATTTTTATTTTTTTTGGGAGTGCTCATGGTTGTTTTGTTTTGTCATCTCTTTATTTTCTCATGATCCTTTTTTTCTTTAAGGTCTGTTTGGATGATTGGATCTAAAATTTTATGAAATTCGTGGGTTAGACAAATACAACTATCAAAAGTAATGAATTATAGACTGAATTAGATTTATATTCATAAATATTAAAGACTATTTTTTGAGTGGACTGATCCGAATCTTATAACAAGAAAAAAATATAGTCCCGGATACTTGTGAACAATAGGCCCAGCCCAATCTATAATCTATTGCTTTTGATGATTGTACCGACCCGATCCACAAATTCTATAAAATTTTAGACTCAATCATCTAAACAAGTCTTTATTAAGAAAAAAAAAAACTCCAAGCTAACCTATGTCATTTGCACATGGGACGATCAATGCCATGACTTAATGCTTAATGTTTTTCTCTAGAGAAGCGGATATCATGTGCCAACTAGACTTATTTTAGCTGAGGAAAGATACGAATGGATAAGCTTTTTTTCAACCAAATCTCTTTTCCATTTTGGACGAGGTTCTGAATTTAAGCCTTAGAAGATATCTCGCGAGTACTTAAAATTGAAAGTTTTAATTTATGGTGCTTGCACCATTCCTCTCAAAAAATGAGCTATACTTCCATGGCCATTGCATTTTTTCGGAAGCAATAACTTCATATTTCTTACTGGTGCTTTGATGCCAACCTCTGTCTAAATAACCTTATCTTTATGGATGTTGAGTGTTTCGATCCAGCATCCTCTTGCAAGGTATGTGATAATATGTCTGTTAAAGATACCCCTCTTTTCTCAAACTTTTCTCCAAATATAAAAAATGAGCTTGTACGTCAACTGTTGCAATTTAAGTTGCAGTGTCACTTGAGTTACAGTGCAACTCAACTACAATGCTCAAAGTAGTCCTTAGATGAAATATTAATCAGTATTGATTAATGGAGGCCACGGGCTTGTCTTTTAGTGTTTCTAAGCGATGTCTCTTGTAGAGTCTGTCTGTTTATATTTTTAATATTCGTATCTTTTGGATTACAATAATACATTTATGTATAAATCCTTACAATCGGCCATTTTGAAAGAGGGGCAGCCAAGTAAGTAAATATTGCTCTAAGTGACTCTATATCATTTCTGTTATAATTTTATTATTTGATGAAAGTTTGAGATTT
Organism: Elaeis oleifera; assembly: GCA_000441515.1. Taxonomy (NCBI): domain Eukaryota; kingdom Viridiplantae; phylum Streptophyta; class Magnoliopsida; order Arecales; family Arecaceae; genus Elaeis; species Elaeis oleifera. Next base: position 228,532 of record KE505450.1, read on the forward strand.
TGTATCATCTCTAACCTTTCTTCATGCTAATTCTATTTGGTCTGTCTACTACAATTCTAGGCATATTCTCTAAGGTATCTACCTATACTTTGATAATGGTCATATTTCAGGGCTTTAATAGAAAGCTCGGTGCTGCTTGCAATTTTGTAAAGAGGAGGACTAGAAGAAGAACATTGGTGAATCCACTCGTGTTGCCAAAGATGGACTCCAGCTAATGACAAGGGTTTGAACCAATTTAGAGTGGATAAGCTAAATAATACTAACTGCGAATATTAGAAGCTTTGCATAAATGCATACCTTCAAGGACAAGATCTATGAAACATTATTCAGGAGCCGGAAAATGGCTTGCTGAAGGAACTTCAAGAAAGTAAAAGAAAGCTTTGGAAATGTTGTAAGGTAGTGAACAAAGCAATTTGGAAATACGTCGAAAATAGGAAAGCTTTAATTTGTTTCTTCTTATCACAAGAATGAGATATTGCCCGATAGAATACTGGATAGAAATTTTGAAAAAATATGAGGTTTAGAAGAAAACTTGCATAAAGATGCAATAAACAAATATATTTACAATATTGAAATCGGAGGAAGAGATGTTAAAACAACAAAAGCTGGAGAGGTTAAAGAAGCAGAAAGGTGAATGAGTTAAAATTTTTGATAAAAAATGTGCATCTATGTGATGTAACTCACAAAGAAAGGAATCTTTGTGGACTGATCCGGAGATATACAAAGTTAGCACCTTTCAAGACAACATCTTTGATGTGGTATACGTGTAGCCTACTCTAATCCCTTTTACAGCTCTTTCAAGTGGTGAATATGATGAAAAAGTGCATGAAGCCAAAATATTTGAAAATGTAAATTAGATCGAAATTATATTTAGAATGGATAAAATTTCTTCTACGGTACAGGTTGGATTAGCATGAATTAATGCTTTATTTGATTGAGAAGAGTAAGCTCGAAGTTTAAAGTCACGAAGGAATCATGCAAGTAGATGAATATTTGGCATAAGAGAATAAAGACATTTTATGAATTTTCACACTGCTGGAGATGATCATGAGCATGGTTGCATTTAAAAGTAGAAACCTACGATACCAATTGTTGCGTCTCTTGGATTATAGTAGTACATTTATATAACAGTATACAACTGGACATAAGGAGTCCGGCCATATAAACTCTTGTAATCAGTCTTTTCGAAAGAGAGGCAATCAAGTAAGTAAATGGTCAGTTATATTACAGTCTTATTTGTGTTTAATGGAAGTTTGACTATTTAATTTTCTCTTAACTTGCCGTATTAATTTGGTGCTATTGTGACTGTAGGCATGTAGTTTAGGATATCTAACTACAGTGGTCATAGTGCGCTCATAAGCTAGTATCACTTTATTGGCAAAGAAGAATATATTTCTTAGTGATGTTGTGGGACGAACGAATCTGATCCCCGTGTTCTCAAATTAAAATGCAAACAATAGCAGTAACAGAAAAAAAAAAAAAAATTACTTTCGATTCCGCGTGAACCGAATTTGTTGTGGCATGCCCTTTGTTTCTTCCCCCAACCACCGCACCTTATGGGCATCTTGAGCTCGGTTTTCTAGTGTGACAGAGACCCCTTACCGTCTCTATCTGGCCGGATAACGGTGGGGTCAGGGTTCCCACGTCTCACGTCTCACCTACTCGAGGGCCCGGCCTAATCAAAACTCTTCAGTGCCCCTTCTCCTCCCTACTTCATAATTTTGGCCGACATACAGCCCAGCCACAGCTCAAAAGGGGATTTGGAGCATCAACTAACATCACCTTCACATGGCAGTGGGGAGTGACTATTAGCATTTAAAAATCTTGGGCGCTAAACCAAATGATGTTAACAAATGTCACTTTGTCCTTATAAAGTCTAAACTAAACGTCGTCCGAAATTTGCTAGAACCTTTTCTTTTCTACAGCTGCTTCCATATCTCCCCTTAAAAGGTGGAGAAAAAGTAGTCATGTAGGCCACAGCACGCATGGTGAGGATGCAGGCTTTTTACTCATGCTGATGGAAGAATTATAAATCTTGCGCACTACCAATAATAAACTTTGAGCGTTGTTACTCAAGCTAGGTACTTGACATGTATCATTCCCTACATGTGTGCAAATGTGTACTATAGAAACGATGCATACGTGCATTGCTGTCAAGATGCAAATCAGGGTGCTTGCTAATGGAGGTTGCTAGAGTTGTCAAACCCACTTTGCATTCAACGGAGCTCAAGTATAAGCTGCAAAATAACTAAAGCCTTGCATTCAAAACAATTTTGGTATTTGGTTGGATGTTTGGCAAGCAAATTTGCGCTTTTATTATTCCAATTTAGAGAAAAATTGCGACTTCCAGGAAAGTGTGCCAAATATTATTTGAATTGCTTCTGCAATCAGAGGAATGAGTATAACCTGCATGATATAGAATTATATGACCACCCAACAATCCAGTAACAGCCTTAAATGGCCGTTAGAAACCGGAAACTTTGGACTTTGCCGACTCGGTTCCACCAACATCAACCACATAATTGGAGTTCTGTTGCTCCCCTCACTTCTTTCGATTACATTGAAACGAGCGAAGAGAAATCACAACCAGATCTCATCATTGTGCTATTGCATGTCGTGCTTTTGTTGCGTGACATTTATAATTTCAGAGGCATCTCAATCAATATTTATGAAATGTGGCATACAATATGGTTGGTAATAAAGAAGCAATTCGTCCGCCGATGATTGCATGTCATCCCATTAATTTGTGTTCAAATTCTCTGCAATGCAACTTTTACATCTGAGTATTTAGCTGCCACATCGTCCAGCTCAAAGATAGGCAGCCCTTATTCATTTCTAGAATCTGAGATAGATTTTGTTCCATCAGTTTGGCTGGAAAAGGAAATCCATTGCAGGTCTAAGATGAAATGAATCGATCCAGGTTAATTTGCTTTGGTCCATTTTGGAGGGAGATGCGGGAACTCGAGCTCGTTGTTAGGAGTTCGGGCAAAGGGTATTCTTGTCATTTTCATCCGTAATCACCACGCCGTCGGGGGACTGACGGTTATACACAGTTGGGCAGTGGATATGGAAATCAAGGAAGGAGAAACTAGAAAGGAGGGAAAAGGGGGGCAAAAAAAAAAACGCTTTCGTTCTCAAAACCAATCGGACAAGAAAGCTAAAAAAAAAGGACCTAGCTATTTTGGCACTCTCACGCCGCAGGTCATCTAGGTTCGGGGTTTTCTCCTTCTCTCCCCTTCCCCTCGATCGCCGAGAGGACCCCGAGCCAGGGTTCCGTTCCACGGCGTGACTGCTCCGCGAAGTGAAGCTAGGTTTTTGGAGGCGCAGGGCAGAGGATTCTGGAGCAATTGAGAAAAAAAAATGGGGGATTCCGAGGGGCTGTGCGGATCTGAGATGGAATTCTCTCGGCCGGCGGTGGCTGCGAGAAGGAAGTGTTCGAAAAGATCGAGTCTTGATGAAGAGGATTTCCTTACTCTGTTGCATGGCTCCGATCCGGTCAAGATTGAGCTCAATCGCCTCCAGAATGAAATGAAAGGTTTATACTTCTTTTTTCGTACGTCTTCGTTTTCTTTCTTGATGAAATGCTATTTTAATGAACTCATGTTTATGGTCCAAAAGGGAAAAAAAAAGGAAAAGAAAAACTTCAAATGGCATATTTTCATTTTGTTTCTGTTCTGTATTTATTTATTTTTCGTAAACAAATTTTAAGTTTAAACGGAAAATAAAAGAAAACAAGATTTTGCTATATTGTTGCGTATTTAGGAATTGAAAACTGGATTTTTTATCCATAGGCTGCAAATATTTCCAGGAATTCGTCCATCAAAATGTTTTAGATAACTTGGTGTTCAAGCAATGCCTCTCATCAAATGGTTGCATTTGTTGTATGAAAATAGGGATAGGGTGGATGAACAATGTACGTTCAATGGAAGAATGAAAAAAATTAATATCTGATGGGAAATTAATGAAATGCATTTAGTCATAAAATCTATTAGCATTCATTATCTGATAAGAAATTCCCTGTTTCAAAACTCGTAGTGCAAATACTAATATTTGGTGTATCTTAAAAAGGTTGTGCATCTACGTGCATTTGAACAGAAATAAGAAATATGTTGATCAAAAGGAAACTGTGAAATATTTTTTTTTTTGGTTTCCTCCCTCATCCCAGAAAGAACCGCGAGCTAGCTGAAGCTCATGGTGAGATAAAGGGCCTAAAGTTGACAGAACGAGCAAAGGATAAAGCTCTAGCAGAGGTAAAAGTTGACTTGCTGAATTCTTGTTCTAGTGAATCCACCTTCCTCTCTGTAACATCAGCTCAAAAAGTTTTGACATGCGTATCCTCCTTTGATCTAATAGGTTACCGAGGAGCTTGAAAAGATAATGGAGAAACTCCAGGCATCAGAAGCTAATCTTGAAAACAAGGTGTGGCTTAAATTTTATGTCATCATATGTGTTTTATTTATTTGCAGCCTTTCTTGCCTGTTTCCTATTTCTGCAAAGTTGTGTCAAATATCCAATAGAGATGAAATAATAGTTTGGGGTTTGTTGTCTGGTTTTTGAATACCGGACCTCAGAACCTAGAAATAAAGAGAATTACCGATGAAAAGAAAGCAGCATTGGCAGCACAATTTGCAGCTGAAGCTACTCTTCGGCGTGTTCATGCTGCTCAAAGGGATGAAGACCTACCTCCTTTAGAAGATATACTTTTCCCAATTGAAGCAGAGATTAAACTTCTGAGGCAAGAGGTGCAGTTTTTCACATAGAAATATTCTTATTCACTCTGGATTTCTTCTTCTTCTATGGGGCTCATAAGAAGTTTGAAGCTTTTCTTCCATACTTTGCAGCTCTCAAAGCTTCAGGATGATAACAGAGCCTTAGAGAGACTAACAAAATCCAAGGAAGCTGCTTTGTTGGATGCAGAAAGAGAGGTCCAATTGGCAAAGATCAAAGCTGCTCTTGTTGATGACTTGCAGAACAAGAACCAGGAACTTATGAAACAAATGATATATGTCAGGTGGGTGGTCTTCATATCTTCCTTTACTCCCTTTTCTTCTTTCTCCTTAGAGGAATGAAGGGGCAAAATAGTAAAAGACAACCTCAATTCTGCTTATTACTTGCATTACAGCTGATGATTATCATTGTTTATGTTCTTGCTTATGATATCGGCTATGTGATATGACAGGAAGAGTACAAAATATTAGATAAAATGCATCGTCAAAAGGTTGCCGAGGTTGAGAAGCTGAGCCAGACTGTTCATGAACTTGAGGAGGCTCTCCTTTCAGGGGCTGCTGCTGCAAATGCTGTACGTGATTATCAGCGTCAAGTTAATGAGCTGAAGGTACAGATTCTCGAACTTAATCCTATGATTGATAACATGGATCTCGTAACTTGAAATTAATAATGCAGTTCTCTTATTTCCTAGTATTCTGTTTTGTTTTTGCAGGGGAGAAAGAACTCTTGAGAGAACATTGTCTCGTGCGATGGTTACAGAAAATCGCATTGCAGTTGGAATGGCAAATGAATGGAAAGGCGACAATGACAAAGTTATTCCTGTAAAGCAATGGCTTGAAGAACGGCGTATTCTTATGGTATTCTTCAAATTTTGATTTTGTTGTCTAGGTTGATATGTGAGCATCTAAACCCGCCATATAATTCATTGCTTTTCTGTAGGCAGAAATGCAGCAGCTTCGTGATAAGCTTTCAGTAGCAGAACGTACTGCCAAAGCAGAGGTCCAACTTAAAGTATGGTGATTTCTTGAACATTATTTATTTATTTGTCTTCTCATGCTGGTGGTGGGAGGTTAGTGAATTAGTTTTTTTTTCTTTGTTTAAATTCATTTATAGGAAAGGTTGCAACTACGCTTGAAGGTTGTGGAGGATGGACTTAAATCATCACTCCGCTCTGGCATTTGTTATGAAACTCGAAGCAGTCCTATTGGATTGTCTCGAAGTCGTTCAGTAAATGGGGCTGAAGTTTCTTCAAATACTCTATCAAGTGGGTTTTCCATGAGGAAATCATCTGCTCCTATTGGAAGATTGTCTACAATGTGTGGCCCATCCAATACAATGCTAAAATATGCAAAGGGTGTATCTAAGTCTTTCGATGGAGGAAGGTCATCAGATGAATATAGTTGTAGATCGAAGTCATTTGGGGATCCATGCTGTAATAATTCTCTGGGAGAAGAGATTGAACAATTATCAGTTAGTAACACAGCAAGTGATGCAGAGAAGGAGCTTATCAGTGGCAAACCATCAGATCCTTTAGAAACTGTTGGTGATGATACTGTTTCAGGTGTCTTTTACGATATTCTGCAAAAGGAGGTGATTTCTTTAAGAAAAGCATGCCATGAGAAGGATCAGTGCTTAAAAGACAAGGATAATTCAATTGAGGTATAATTCATTCAAAGTTTGCTATTCTTTTTTCTCGAGTAGAATCTTTTTACCTTGATTGTGATTTCTTTTATCACTGAGCATAACAACTTCTGTAGATGCTCTCAAGGAAAATTGACACTCTAACCAAAGCAATGGAAGTAGAGACAAAGAAGTTGCGTAGAGAAAAAGCTGCTATTGAGAAAGAAGTAGCATCCATTCGGGCTGAAAAGGAGCATGAACTGAAAGCTAGGCGCTTGAAGGGAATAATCAATAATATCCACAATTAAGAAGTATGTATCACAATTTCATGCCTAATTATATTTTTGACTCCTTTGAGATTTAACATTATTTCATGGCTTGTTGTATGCATAGGTCAAGCTAATTAGACCATGTTGCACTTGGCACCAAGTGCCACTTGACCTGCAATTATTTAATCAAAAATTTGAAGTGTTCAGAAATACAGAAACAAGCATCACTGTACACTTGTAATGGAGAACGTGGAATTGAAGATAAGATCATAACTCATACTCATTTTCCATAGACATAAAACAGGTAGCATATAGATACCCATGGTTGTTACTGTTTTGAGGTGGAAGAAACCCTATGGCTCACCTCTGGGTTATTGTTTATTAATTTGGAGGTCTGAATGGTAGCTTTGACAGTTTCGATTAATTCATTAAGATCTAATGATGTACTTCTGAATAGCTTTTGTGAGAGAGTTGACGTATGCTTTCTCTTCATGTGATCTTTTAGCTTGTCATGTGAGTTTGTCAATTAGACATGGATGTCTTGTGAATCATGTGATCCATCTGTTGCATGATGTTAGTCGGTTACTACTGCTCTATCTTAGACTTTATACCACAACATTTGTGAACCCCAAATGCAGTTTAGATTCCTACATCTTTAGCTCTAACGGCATCATCCGTGTGATCAACTATTTGTCATTGATTGTTTAAAATGAAATCAAATTACAGGTCTGCAGGAAAATTTGACCAACCTGCAACTTTGATTTTTATCTTCGAGAACCTCTAAAGCCTTAATTGGATCTATATGATATCCAATTCCTATTTAATCCATACAGATAAACCTTAAATTACTTTTCAAAAACCTATGCAGAATTCTTCATTGAAATTTGAGTTCAATATGTTTTGCACGTCAAAATGTTGCTTATGTTTTATAACATAAAGTAGGCATGTGGAATCCACATGATAAAATCCATTTGAACAAATAGTTATTATCACAATTGGTAGTGGAAAAAAAACCCATTAAATGAAATTATAGTATTTCTTAAAAAATCTTAATATCGAACTGAGGATAACATATTATCCAATTAAAATGATAAGAAATTTTAAAATTCAAAGCACATCTGCATAACCATGATCAATGAAGGATGCTTTAATATAGAAACATCGCATCCTGTTCTGTTCAAGTGTAAATAAATGAGCTTATGCGTATGTCTTGAATGCTTCACATATTAGCAATAATGATCTTATAAACATTATGTGAAAAAAGAAAAAAAACATTTTGACAAGAATCCTACTGTCACCCCCAACTGCAAGATGTCATACAAGTACTACAAAAATTGCATCTGTGCTCTAACCTTTAGCAATTTGTGGACTTCCACCTTTTAAAGAACACACATACCGCATCGCATAAACATCAGATGGTTATCCCGTTATTAACAACTAGCAACAGGTCATCAATGAAGCAAAAAAGAAGATCTCTGTTCATCAATTACATAAGGAAGCATTTATTTTGTGTATTGCAATCTGGGTGTTGATGCTTTGAAGCTCTTAATAGTTATTTTGCTTAAGAACTGAGAACTCTCTCTCTTCTTGAAAAAGCTGTTTGAATTTGTCTCTTACCTTATTGGCATGCAAAGAAGCACAAATAATTCAAATCACAATGTATAACCATATCGGATGTGTATCCAATACCAATACCTATTGGATACTTTGAGAATAACTGTCTGATATTTGTGTGAAAAATCCTTTTTTCTAAATTTAAAAAGCCATCTAAATATTGCTTAGATACACTTAAGTACTTAGAGGATGCTTTGAAGGATGTGGATTTTCTTTTTTCATTCTTTTTCATGAATGTTAGCTAATGGTTAATTTTGGAGCTTGTGATGTTGATATTAAAATATGGAGCATAGACTTGAATGGTGGTTGGTTAATGAGTTTGTGGAAGTTGACGCTAACATCTGAAGTATGGAATATATCAATTTGGTAGCTTACTAATACCATCCTACTTTTCCTATATTTGCCATCTGTGTGCCTGTGTCTTATTATATCCATGTCATGCTTCATAGCTGGCGTGATGATTGATATTTAAAATGCTTAAGGTTACTTGAATGTGGCTTCCCTTCTTTTCATCTTCTTGAAATATTGAATGGTAGGACTGGAACAGTAAGCCTTAAGGCACCGTTGGAAGGGGCTAAATGGGGTTTATCCCTATTAATACCCAGGATAAATCCCAGGCACCTTAAGCTGTCAACCAGGTCCTCCTTATTCAATCAATGGGCTGCCTTAAACCCATTAAACCGAGCTAAAGTTCCATGTAGGAGACCCTTCTAACTTTAACCCGAGGTATAATCTGGTTTAGACCATCCTTTGTCCCCATCAAATGGGAGAAATGATGGATACTGCCCTCCATCTATTTACAATAATTAATATTGTAATATTATATTATATTATACAATATAATATATCAAAAATCAAGAAATAATGGAGCAATATTATATTTTATAATATTGTAATACTATGTAATATTACTAATATTATAATATCATGTTATATTAATATATTATGTGAAATTATATCATAAAATTATTACAATATGATATCATATAAGATTAAATATTATTATAATATTATTGTAAAATATAATACTATTTAATATTATATTACTAAAATGAAAACTATCGTAAAATTTATAATGTAGTATCATGGTTATATCATACGATAATATAAATTTGAAGGGCAGACTGTCCAATTTCATTATAAAAAAATCACCTTTTTCATTCATTTATCCCCAATAAATCCAAATAGCATTTGTTTATCTCCCATCAGTATCCAGACACCTAATGACTATAAATGCAATCATTACTTGGTATAGCACCATTTTTGCCCAGATGGATCATAAGGTGCATCCCTGTTTCTTTATGGTACAAATTAATACCTTTGGTGTAACTTATCCTTACCCATACCTGGTCCTAACAGTGCCTACAAGCGTTAGGGTGGTCAGCAGAGATCAGAATCTCAGAATTGGGAGAAGGAACTTCAAACTTGGAAGTTCATATTTTTAATGTTAGTGGATAAGAATTTGTATACCCACTAGTCGTGTGCGCGCACGTAGATCTGTAACATATTGAGTCTTTATCTAAATGTTGTCTTGCTCCTCTTCTTTATAAAAGGAACACATCCATCGCCATTCTGGACACAAATCATGGAGTTAGTTTCTGCCCCAATGTGAATTTACCTGTATTTATTTCCTATTATGTTAAGCTGGTAGGTACCGTCCACCTTAGGTTATTTGAATTAAATGATTTTTTTCTCTCACTATAATTATATGCCTGTGAGTTGTTTATCTGAATAATTCTGTTTGACATATTTTTCAATCGCTACATCACCATCAGCACCAATTTAGTGCAACTTTTAGATCAGATTGTTAACATTCATATTGCATTCTACCTTGCAGAAAATTGACAAGAACATGAAGTGTCTTCTTGACCTTCTTGCTCTTGCATATGCAGATGTACAAGTAAGCTGCCGTGAATTTCGCGCCCGATGCTAAGCAAAAGGATGTACCAGTTATCAGTCATGTAAAAATGCATGCAGTAAAGCCACACGAGCAAAATCTGGCATGGACCTCTTCACTGTTAAAGGGTTGAGGCCCAACTTTGTGGCCTTTAAGTTGACAATTTTAAGGCAACAATATTTACCAGCCATCAGAATTCAGTTGTACATAACTGTGGTTTTGGAAGTTGGAAATTCAAATGTTCATGCATTTTCTTACAAATAACTTCAAGCTTGAAGATGTAATTAATCCAGAAGCAGTTTTTAGCTGAGGGCTACCCAATCGAATATTTATGAATGCATGCGAGGTGCAATCTTGCGCAGGTTCCATGTCAGCAGACCACCTTAATTTGAGGTCGCCTTTTCTATATGATATGGATGGTTAACTTCAACTCTTTCCATTTTCTGAAAGGAGAACTTCAACCCTTGAACGAATCATTTTGCTTCACGTGTCACCTGCAGTCCTGCACCATGCTATTTTGTGATTACGCAATGGCTCTCTTTAATTTTATCAGCATTCATCCACCTACCATTTTCTTTATTTTGTGACCAAAATTTATAATACTTGTGGTGCATTTTAGCATGCGATAATCTTTTAGGGTTCAAGACGCACTTTACCACTACCTCCACATAGACCGAAATCGACTCCGAGGAATTGAGCAATGCTTCTTAGAGGGCTTGGAGGAACCAGTAAACTGATATAACGGGAGTTGTATATAAAGAAGGAAAGGCAGGAGGCATACCATAGACTTTTGAGATCTATTTTGCTTGCAAGCATATTAGTTCAGCATCACATGTATCAGTTGCTAGAAGCTGTTGATATCTGTAGCTGTCTTTATGTATGCTGCTGGATTTTCTCTTGGATCACTCAACTCTTGCGTGACAGCTGGCGTTACCCACCGCCCGCCCGGAGGCAAAACCCTTTCGTGTTAGATTGCACACCACTGTTGAGAACCGCCTGTAAAATGAAGTTGGAGGGATTGGGTTTGCTTCAGATTTGGCAACGAAAGTTATCTGGAAAATGAAGAAAGGACGTGGAGCTGCCGATGGAGAGTCAGCACAGGGAAAGTAGTGACGTTGATGGTTGAGTCCCTCAATATATAATAAACTCCAAGATGATCATCACCTTTTGTTTAGTCCCGTAACCTGCCAATGCCTTAACGCATTAAGTATTCCTGTTAAATGACAATAATATCCTTTTTGTTGTTTTTGCAATTATACTCATATTCTTCGGCTGCTAGGCTTTGGCAGAGCCGCAGAAGCCTCCCTTTCATGGATGCTATCGTACTCATCCAATTACGTTGCTTTGTCATCTTAGTGCTGATTAATCAGAATCAGATTCTCTTTGCTATTATTTTTGCATATTAATCTATTCGTTTTAGGCCCGCACCAAAAGCATACTGTTTAGTCTTTGCAGAAAGAACATTGCGGTCTTGTACTGCAACATGTCGATGATATCAATGCATTTGATGGAATTTTCTTGGGAGAGTTTTAAAGTCTAATCAGTCTAACAAATTAATTAAATGATTTAAGAAGCAAGATAATTGCTTTCAGCTTCCAGGCATTCTGAATATATACATATAATAATTGGGTATCGAAGTTAGACCACAACATCTTCCATGCTTCGATACTGGCGTCTCTACTACCACTCTACCAGGTGCAGTTCCACGATTTGACAGCACCACTTTGGACAGGTCACTGGATTATTACCTGATGGAGCGACAGAGAGAGGGAGAATACAACAAGAGCTGGAAGCTTTCATTTGTGCGTGTGGTTCGCAACCCTCCCAAATTTATGATAGGAAATGATGAAGGTCACCTATTCTTTCACTTGCTTAGCATGCCAAAGCTGGTTTGTGTAATGGAAACCTCTCTCTCTTTTACATGATGGGTAGATGGTTCCTTGAATATAATCCATTACTTTAGCTCAGCCTGTGTAGGACGCGACCAGAGACCAGGGTGGACCTCCCACCAGCTGGAACACGGATGAAGTACGCTTTAAAGACAACTTTTATTTTATTTTATTTTCTTTCTTTTTCCCGTCCACATGTTGACGTACGACTCGACATCATACCGTAGGCACATCCTTTGAATTACAAAAAAAATTATTCTACATCCTATAGAAGTGCCTCTCGAGTATCACAGCCTCTCTCACCATGGAAGCTAGCTCCGTGAGCCCACTTGTGCTTTAACAAAATCAATTTGCAGCTAATTAAGTGTGCAAGAGGACTTCAACAAGTGCTTTAATAAAATCGGCAGATATAATTAAATAGTACCAAGAGGAATCCAAGAAGTGCAATTTGCAACTAATTAAGGAACATATAATAATGGTTAAACAAAACAAAAAAAAAAGGAACATATAACAAAAGAGATCTGAGTGCCTCTTCTCTTTAAGCGGTGCACATCACCATTCTTACTTCCCATTCGGGTAAAGAAGATACGGGGATCCGTCATGTTGATGTCTTGTTTATTGCTGATCGGTAAAATAAACAATTTAATTGCGGACCACAAGTTAGTTCATGAAAGCAAGTGAAATAAATAAATAAATTGAGAGACAGCCCCCTAGGTCGTTATATGTATTAGGGAAAATAACTGAACTAAATGAAAAATTTCTTTCATCTTGTATATTTTTATAATCATTTCTTCTAACAAAAATTGGATGGTAGTTCTCCACTGCTTTCTTTTTTATCAAAAAAAAATAAAAAACAATCAATAACTGATCAAAAAGATTGCTGCTGAAGTAGGTGGTTGTTCTCTTGCCTAAATCATGGCACGCATATTTTGCCAACATGTAAGAATCCTGTTACTTCCATGTCCGCAATGCATCTACAAAACCATAACCATGAGGAAATATTTGGTATAATCGTGATACCACGCATATATCACATGGTTTATAATAAAATTTCATCTTTATATTATTCCGTGCTTTTCTTTTGCAATTGATATCAAGAACATCAGGTTGGTTATTTCCGCAAGGATTGGACCTAATAAATTGATCGATTAACAGATCCAATTCTCATCGTGGGAACAAGACCGAAACCACTGGGATCAGCTTTGCTTTTATTTTCCATCCAATTTGAAGTCGAGATCTTGGAAGGTTAATCCAGCAGGACTGCTCTTGGTGCTCTGCTACGCAATTTTGAGACGTGTGGACTGGTCTACCGTCCTCTATCATATTTCCATATGCGATGGATAATCAAAGGGAGAGATTTCAGAATTTTGTATCCACCTCCCACGCATCACTCTTGCATTTTAAGAAGAAAGCTGTCCCAGCGGTCAAAAATGTTTTAATTCTTTTGTCTGCATTTTGGTACATCTACATTGTTTAAATGATTAGAATATTAGACATTGTGTGACAGCAAGGAGATTAAAACGTACAGTAAGAGTCTATGAAAGGGACTCGCAAACCATTATACTAGTGTCAACAGAAATAGATAAAATAAAGGAAAAAAAAGGAATCATTTGTTCCATGTAAGCTGATCTTTTTTCTTTTTTATTTTTTTTTATGGTGCAACATGTAAACTGATCTTTGGGAAGCTGATAAGTTGGTCTATCTCAAACGTAGAACACCTTTAGGTGGTATCACCACCGTCATAAACGTAAAGAGGCACGGGAGTTCAGCAAGTTGATCTGGTATTTTGCCGCTCTGTTCTGCTAACCAAAAGCATAAAGGAGAGATTGTACAAAGCCAGATCTTGGAGTACGTAGCACCAGTGTTCTGGGGGGCTTTATATTTGGAGTATTGGAAAGAGATAAAAAGTTGATTGGTCGAATAATTTGATTAAGAGAAGAAGCTTTCTACGGAGTAAATCAAATGATTACACCTATTTGAAGAGAAATTTTTTTTTGGTAAGAATATTTGAAGAATTAATGCATGGTGGAGAAAGCAAACACCAAGGTGGTGGTTTTCTTTTTTTTTTTGGGTTGGGCCGGGGTGGGGGGGTGTGTACAAGATGATTAGTTTTTAGGAACCTCAATGTGGATCAATTTCATCCGGTAAATACTTTGGATGGCTGTTGTTGCGGTTCATCTTCAGTATGAGGATGAGGTCAGTTGGCCGAAAGAACTGAGATCTGTTAAGAGGTTAAAGTCTCGAATGATGGATGGATCTAGTAAAAAAAATTATTTGAGATTTTTCTGTTGAAAATTTTCTGACGCTCAAATCATTTGAAGATCAATGAACAATGAAAGAGATAAATAAAAGAGAATGTGAAAGAGGGGGCTGATTCAAGAGAGTTACTGGAGGGCACCTTGCCTCCCTCTATAGAAGAGGCTTGTTGCTGCTTCGCAATGAGTAGTGGGCATATCCATGGAGAGTGCATCCCTCGTGGTTGGGGCAAGCCATTGTTCAGCGACTGCGAACATCTCATCTGCATCATTACAATCGGATATTGACCTCGAATATAACGTCCTCTAGACATTGTGGATCGATGGAGTTTTTGCTTTGGCCATTTGTAATTGAGATGAATAGATCAGTCGGTCCAAACTGGACTCTCCTTGGCATGTGCCAGGGTCAGATGGGATCTGCCCTGCATTAGTTGCATTTGATATGATTTCCAGAGAAAGGCTTTTTGGAAAGAGACAAAGAGTAGTGTCGCCATTTAAAGAAAAATAATCAATCAGTTCCTTCCAATGGGATTTGGCACTCATATTTGGTTTTTGATGATGTATTACGTGGAAAGAGAATAATTGAAGATAAGTTTGAACGCGGTCCGAAAACGAAATAAAAGTAGATGTCTCTAATTTTAAATATTTAATTAATAAAAATTTTATTCTGAATCTGATTTTGAAATAGAATAAAAATGAGCCATTTTATCTAAAATTTAATTTTATTTTTAAAAATTAAATTTTATTCCGATCATGCTCACTAATCAAATATTTAAAAAATTTAATTATTCTAATTGCAAACTAAACATCCCTCAAATATATTTAGATATTTATATTTTTTAAAATAATATATTTTATCATATATTTTTATTATAATAAAAATAAATAATTTAAATAAATTTTATTCTCTGTGTAAATTTTTGATTTTATGAATTTGATTAGTGTGGAAGGTTGGACCCCGTCAGAACGAGACGAGGCTTATAAAATAGAGAGTAAAGCTATAAGCAGAATAAATATTCATTACAATGATGGTATCATATTAAATTTATAATAAATTAATTTAAAATTAAAATTAATTAAATAATATAAATATTATTTTGAAAATTGATGAAATAGAAATCCGTAAAATGTAAGTATTTTTTATTGAATAGTGATAAATTTGGCTTGGTATTAGTGTTGCAACGATTTTTTTTTTTTTTTTTTTT
>KE505450.1:244028-272879 GCA_000441515.1 Elaeis oleifera
CCTGCAGGCTGGACTAACCTACTCGGGAAAAAGTAAAAAAAAAAAAAAGAAGACCGTACTTGGTCCACGGAAGGATGATGCTTGCCGCTGCGAGTGGTTCCGGTGGGACCCCATGGATTGGAGGCCGGCGGGGAAGCCTGACAAAGCACCTGATGTCCACGTGAAGTCGTCATGCCGGGTCGGCCTCTTCTTGCTTCGGCGAATGGGGTCCTGCCACCTCAGCTGGCCATTCATAAAACCTTTTAACTAAATAAAGTTTTATTTATTTTATTCCTCCCAGCGCAAGTGGCTTGGGTGGATCCAGATTTGATCGTACGTATCTCTCTTAGACCAGATACGTTGAGGAACCGTGGCTTGAATGTGGTCCATTTTCTGTCCCAACTTAAACATGGAACCCATAACCAGCGAATTACTAATTTAATAATTAATTCGAATCCTGCTACCAAAAAAAGAAAAAAATCAAGTCTAATCTTATCTTTAGCATAAAAATATATAAAATCCTCCACCGAGAAATTTACCTACGAAGGTTGCTGGGCGCTCCATGTCTCCCATCCCTCTAGCAGCCAATACCAAAGCGGCCCCCTCGCATTCGTTCCCCTTGTTTCTTTCTTAAATCTGAGATTTTAATACTTTTCATACTCCTTACTTTTATAATAATTTTATATTCTACAACCATCACATTTATCGATAAGATATTTAGGCCATGAGTCATATAATAGTTAATTGCAATGAGTATAATAATAGCCAGACCCTCCCACGTAAGTATTAGAAATTCTGGATGAACTGAACATTTCCCTTTCACTAAAAAAATAATTGCCCAAGCATAAACCGGCTTTTGGGTTGGATTCTGGTGAAGCTGACAACGTTTGGACCCACTTGCAGTCTTAATATACATATATTTCTCGATTTTAAATATCCAACAGAGTAAACAGCAACAACAACAAAAATTAAAAACGCGACTTTCAAGTCCAAGACTGATCATCCCCTTCTCTCACTGCTGTTTATTATTGTATTCTCCTTTTTCTATATCCCGTTCTCCCAGCCGACAAAAATAAACAAAAAAACGAAACGGAGCCGTCTCCCGGGAATCGGACGTGCAGTCGGTAATGGCAGAGCGGAGATCATCGTTTTTCTGGCTGTAAGTTTCCAAAATTTGATTTTGCTTTGCTCCCATTGTGATGGAATTGATGGGTTGTGGGGGCGGCGGATTCGTCCGGAGGACAACGGTCGAGGTCGCCGCGCGCTCTCGTGTGTTCCAGGACGACGCCTCCTACCTTTGTGGTCCCCGACGACCCAATACGGGGTCCCTAGACGCTTCTCCTCTTCTTCTTATTAGAGTGAGTTAGCCGTTTGGGGGTTTGGAGATGGGATTTTGGTCCGAGAGCTTTTGCTCTTGCTTTTTGGTTATTCTTCCGGGTTTCGCCCTTGACGTCCCACTCCACTTGCTTCCTTTCTTCTCCTTCCCCTCCTTCTAGATTTTGCCAACGCACAAAAGAAAAAAAAAGAATAGTCGGTTTTGCAATTATTTATGGGTTTCGGGAGGTGAGTTCTTGATTGGGTTGCTTCTGGAGCTATAACGGTGTCGCCTTGGATGGGGATTGATGCGAGTGAAGTCGGTTCCGGGTTTGGAATGGGGATTGGGACGTTGGAGTTGAATTTTCTTCCTCTGCTTGTTCTGTGAGTCAAGAATAAGGGCCAAAGACAAAGGAAACAGAAACTCTCTCTCTCTCTCTCTCTCTTTTTTTCTTTCTTTTCTTTTCTATCCCTCTCAGTTTGGGATTTGGAGCCATTTAGTTTACGGGTGAAGGTAGGTGCTGTCCTGCTGTCAGATAATTAAATGGGCCATTTTTTAAAACGGTGATTGTTGGATTTTTTTTTTTTTTAAATCTCCTTTGCTTGTAGAAGGCTGCTTTTCTTTCCTTTTACTTTCCTTTTTATTTTACAAGTTTCCTTTCGGTGTAAAGATTTACCGTATCATTTAAGTCGGTTTGGAAGCCAGCCTCTATCAAACTTCGATGTTCAGAGACATCAGATATTAGAGCTTTTGATCATGTCTTCTATGTCTTTAACTCTCTTCTGGTATCAGCCCTCTTGTCTGTGGCAGGTGAAATCTAGTTCCTTATCTGTTATTTTCTCTTCTCTGCTTTTGGTTGATGCTGAGCTCTCTGAGTATTCCCCTAACCAACGCGGTAAAGGCTAGAATCTTGCGCATCACGGTGCAAAGTTGTGTGTTTTAGAAGCTTTGACGAAGTAAGTTGTCTTGATTTCGTGTCACCCGGATCTTATCTATGCACAAACATCACCTTGTTGAGGAGGTCTAGAGTTGTCGATTTATCAGCAGGGTTGCGAAGATGTCTTCGTCCAGGCCTGCACAGTCTTCCACCAGTTCTGGCAGAAGTAGACATAGTGCAAGGATAATAGCCCAGACCACTGTGGATGCGAAGCTTGACGCAGAGTTCGAAGAACATGGTGATTCTTTTGATTACTCACAGTCGGTTCGTGCGCACCAAGCATCAGCTCCCGAACACCAGAGATCCGAGAAGGTTACGGCTTACCTGCAGCATATCCAGAAAGGAAGCTGATTCAACCATTCGGATGCTTGTTAGCTCTTGATGAGAAGACCTTTAAGGTCATTGCCTACAGCGAGAATGCTCCGGAGATTCTCACCATGGTTAGCCATGCAGTGCCGAGTGTCGGCGACCACCCGACCCTCGGCGTCGGCACCGATGTGAGGACCCTCTTCACTACCCCCAGCACTGCGGCACTGCAGAAGGCGCTGGGCTTTGCTGAGGTTTCTCTGCTGAATCCGATTCTAGTCCACTGCAAAACCTCTGGTAAGCCCTTCTATGCTATCGTGCACAGGGTCACCGCTTGTTTGATCGTAGATTTCGAACCGGTGAAGCCTACCGAAGTGCCTATGACTGCTGCTGGGGCTCTCCAATCATACAAGCTGGCTGCCAAGGCTATATCGAAACTTCAATCGCTGCCTGGCGGGAGCATGGAGAAGCTATGCAACACTGTTGTAGAAGAGGTCTTTGAGCTTACAGGGTATGACAGGGTCATGGCTTACAAGTTCCATGAGGACGATCATGGTGAAGTCTTCGCAGAGATCACAAAGCCAGGCCTCGAACCTTATCTGGGGTTGCATTATCCAGCTACGGACATTCCTCAAGCTGCCAGATTCTTTTATGAAGAGCAAGGTACGAATGATATGCGACTGCCGGGCAAAGCCAGTGAAGGTGCACCAAGATGAGAAGCTCCCCTTTGATATTACCTTCTGCGGTTCCACCCTGAGAGCTCCGCACAGTTGCCACTTGCTGTATATGGAGAACATGAATTCCATCGCTTCACTGGTTATGGCTGTGGTGGTGAATGAAGGCGAAGTGGATGATGATGCGGAGCCGGGACAGCAGCAGCAGAAGAGGAAGAGGCTTTGGGGGCTTGTGGTCTGCCATCATGAGAGCCCGAGGTTTGTCCCTTTCCCCTTAAGATATGCCTGTGAGTTTCTGATGCAAGTGTTTGCCATCCATGTCAACAAGGAGCTTGAGTTAGAGAATCAGGTGCGTGAGAAGAACATCTTGCGAACCCAGACACTGTTGTGTGATATGCTGCTTCGAGAAGCTGCTCCTCTGAGCATTGTATCTCAGACTCCCAATATCATGGACCTAGTTAGTTGCGATGGTGCTGCCCTTCTGTACCAGAATAGGATTTGGCGACTTGGAGTGACTCCAACTGAATCCCAGATACGTGACATTGCCTACTGGCTCTCAGAGTATCACATGGATTCTACTGGCTTAAGTACCGATAGCCTACATGATGCTGGATACCCGGGTGCTCAAGCTCTTGGTGACATAGTTTGTGGAATGGCTGCTGCTAGGATAACTTCCAAGGACATCCTTTTCTGGTTCAGGTCACATACTGCTGCTGAATTAGATGGGAGGTGCAAGGCATGACCTTCTGATGAGGATGATGGCAGGCGAATGCACCCAAGGTCCTCCTTCAAAGCTTTCCTTGAAGTCGTCAAGATGAGAAGTTTGCCATGGAATGACTATGAGATGGATGCAATTCACTCACTGCAGCTAATACTTAGAGGAACTTTAAATGATACTAAAAGTGGGAGTGGAAATGCCACACTGGACTCCCAGCTCAATGACCTTAAACTTGAAGGGATGGTGGAGCTGCAAGCAGTCACAAATGAAATGGTCCGTCTGATTGAGACAGCTACGGTGCCAATCTTAGCGGTGGATGTCAACGGGCTCATAAATGGGTGGAATCTCAAAATTGCTCAATTGACTGGTCTATCAGTCGACCAAGCCATAGGCAGAGATTTGCTTACCCTTGTTGAAGACTGCTCTACTGATGCTGTCAAGAAGATGCTTTACTTGGCATTGCAGGGTATGCCTATGCTTCTCTCACTTGGTCTTTTAGTCTTGAATTGTTTGGTTTCAATATCAAGGCACATGTTTTTCCCCCATATGGGTCCTGCATGTTCATTTTAGGTGTTGTTTTACCCTGCACCTTCATTTCTTGGTCTTGAGTGTCACATTTAGGTGGCCACTTGCTCACAAGGTCAAGTAATCAGGAAGGGATAGTATTTAATGCAATATTGTCTTGCCATTTATGATCAGGAAAAGAAGAGCAAAATGTGCAATTTCAAATGAAGACTCATGGCCCTCGTAGTGAGGATGGTCCTGTCATCTTAGTCGTGAATGCTTGTGCCAGCCGTGACATCAATGATCAGGTTGTTGGGGTGTGTTTGTGGCACAAGATTTGACTGGCCACAAAATGGTGATGGACAAGTTTACCCGGATTGAAGGAGATTACAAAGCCATAGTCCAGAACCCCAGCCCACTGATCCCTCCTATATTTGGTGCAGATGAATTTGGCTGGTGTTCTGAGTGGAATGCAGCCATGATCAAGTTGTCTGGATGGCAGAGAGATGAAGTGATAGATAAGATGCTCTTGGGTGAAGTCTTTGGAAGTCACATGGCCTGCTGTCGTCTGAAGAACCAAAATGCATTTGTAAATCTCAGCATTGTAATCAATAATGCAATGACGGGTCAGGAAACTGAGAAGACTCCGTTAGTTTATCAACCGTGACGGTAAGAATGTGGAGTGCCTATTATCAGTGAGCAAGAAGGTGGACACAGAGGATATGGTCACTGGAGTCTTCTGCTTCCTTCATGTTGCCAGTCATGAGCTGCAACAGTTGCTCCAAATGCAGCAACTGTCAGAGCAAACAGCAATGAAGCGATTGAAGGCATTGGCATATATAAGGCATGAGATTAGAAATCCTCTTTCAGGTATTATGTATTCTAGGAAACACTTGAAGGCACCGATTTGGATGAAGAACAGAGACAACTTCTTAGTACTGGGGCAAAGTGTCACAATCAGCTTAATAGGATTCTTGATGACTTGGACCTAGAGAACATCATGGACAGGTATTACTTTTACTGAAAACTGATCAACAGTTATCCACACTAAAGTTTTGTTCTAAAAATCTAATTTTTAATTAAACGTGCCATGGTATTTCAGCTAGTACTTTTCTAGAAATTTAATTCTGTGGTCTGAGTGATGCTAGTTTCTGCACAACTCTTTATTACAGCTTCTTCCTAATCATTCTGTTTTTCCCCTTTTTTTTTTAAACTTGCTTCATTTTGTTATCTCCAGTTGCCTGGATTTGGAAATGGCTGAGTTTGCACTGCGTGATATGGTGGTTAGTGCTGTAAGTCAAGTCATGATTCCCAGCCAGGGGAAGGAATTAGAATAATCTATGATTTATCCGAAGGATTCATGACGGAAGGAGTTTATGGTGACAATCTTAGGCTTCAGCAAATTCTTGCTGACTTCTTGCTTGTATCTGTGAAGTTCTCTCCTAGTGGAGGCCATGTTGAAATTACTGCTAGTCTGATAAAAGATCGGTTGGGAGAAAGTCTCCATCTCATACATCTTGAGCTCAGGTACTGCATAGAATTATTGTCATCTAATCTATACTCCTATTCTTAGTACAATTTAGATGTGTGCTGCTTTCTATAGGATATTTGTATGTATTTCTATAGGATATTCATATGTACGTATCTGTATGTATGTATATAGATGTAGATGTATGTTTGTATGTATATGTATGTATGTCTGTATGTAGATGTATGTTTGTATGTATATGTACATCTATGTGTGTACATAAGTAGATGTATATGTATGTATGTACGTAGAT
Organism: Elaeis oleifera; assembly: GCA_000441515.1. Lineage (NCBI taxonomy): Eukaryota > Viridiplantae > Streptophyta > Magnoliopsida > Arecales > Arecaceae > Elaeis > Elaeis oleifera. The sequence continues at coordinate 250,243 of KE505450.1, forward strand.
CAGAATTATGTATGTATATATTCGATGATTAAGGTTGCATTTTGCTGTGGTACAATTGAATCAAGATCTAAAAGTACTCTGATGCCTTTTCTTGTACTCTGTTTCTCTGCATCACAACTACTTGAGCTTGACTGAATTTCTTTCTCCAGCAAGTTGGCCAATTCTATTTACCAAAATATATAAGCAATAATTTTCCAGTGGGTTATACAAACTACAGAATCAAGATTCATTTCACCACCTATACATGTTCTAAATGCTTTCATCATGTATGCAAGCAAAACAAAAATACGTGATGTATGTTATTTTATAATAAAGGATCAGAGCCTATCTTCATGTTATATATTTGGGATGATGTTTTCTATGTAATATCTACAAAGTCAAGATGCATTTCTTAAGCTATACATTTTTTATATACTTGTCATATATGTACAGGTAAACCAAAAGCTATTTAATGTATCTTATTGTTTTTTAAGCAAGGAACAGAGCCTATCTTCATACTGTATATCCTGTGCTTCTTATTCTAATACTCCCTCAGACATAAATATCAAAGGCATTGCTTATAGTATAATGTAGAAAGAAAACAAGGCTGCATTTTTTTGGCTTAGTTTTTTGGAGAGGGGTGTCAGTGGGGGTGCAAAACTGTATTGAAATTTACAGAACATGTAAGCCGAAGCGGAAGAGCTAGTGCAGGTGATTCCTTGATAGTTAATTTTACCAGTGACTCTCAGTATAGTCACTAGACTGCCCACCCAATGTGAAGAAGGATCTATCTTATTCAGTCATTAACAAGCTGCTCTGTTTGGGAGGGTTGTGCATGAGTATGTATTGGGTGGCTGCCATCTTGATCGAGGGGGTAGTCTTAGACCAATATATAATGGTTGTGGTTTGGCATCTTAGGTGAGTAAAATAATGAAGAGATGGTGACGAAATGTTATTGATGAATAAATTATTATGCAGTTGTATGAGGGATTATCTGGCCCATCCACCAGGTAGAACACCATGATCTCCCCACGTATCTTCACTTGCATTAAGCAAATCTTGGTTAACATCTATAGCATGCCATTGCATTAAAAGTTTTTTTCTTTTCCTTTTTTTTTGGGCATTAAAATGGTACTTTCCATTTATAGAGATGTTAAAAATCCGTCGCAATCCTACTTTACTTCAGGTGATTGTATGTGGTGCAGTTAAATGGTCTAAATGAAATGAAAGCAATCTTTCAGTTGCTACCTTCCGTTGTTGCTGGTTTCAGTTGTCTAATTTGTATGCTGTTTGGTGTTTTGCCAGTCTATGTTTGGTCAAGGTGGATATTTTTCCCTCTACTTTAGTTGAGTTCCTTTGTGCTGCACATGCACACTCTGCCCATGGCTATGTGATATCTATGGATTTTTTAGCCATAAATGGATTTACAGTTGCTATCATATTGATCATTTCCAAACTTTGTATCATGCATCTCCTTAAAATTGATCCATATTTATTTTGACCTTTTCATATGGTGTAAAATCCATTTACTACAGTCATTTTTTACATTGATTTTGACCATTGAGTTTGTACAGTTTTCCTCCATCAAAGGCAACATAGATGCATGCCATGTATATTATTAACCGGTCTAACAAGGCGTCTCCACCGATGGTTGGAAAAGTTGTAGAAGATGATACAGGGTTTGCAATAGGAGGTTTAGTTTTTGAAGGGTTCTTGTCGGATCTCTGAAATGGTATGGGGTAACAAAGACTTTAGGGAAAGGCACTTAGTACAATGTGGTTTTAGGTGCTTGGGACTTGAGAATTTAGGGGTCTGTCGAGGTTTGTGGAACTTGGTTTTTTGAGAAGGGATAGGTGAAGTAGTTAAACTCCAGAGACTGGACTGCTGTTTCAAGTTGGTGAGGCTTAGGATTTGGAGGACCTTTCATGTGGAGAGAGTCCTTTATGTAACTTTTAGACAAATTTCATAGAATAATCATGCTACTTCGTGTCCATAGTGTATCATCCTTTTACTTTAGGTCTGACTTATTTGTTTGAGGTGGTTGGCTGACCATTAAGCAGCTCGCCTCACCAGAAAGAGAATTTGACCACAGGTGTTCTTTCTTCATGTTGATGCAGTTGTGCATTGAGTAGATGTTTCATCTCAGGCTGGTTTGCTTCTCCTCAAGGTTCCCTTTTCATTTTCTTGCATATATTTTCTCTTTCACATGGCTCCATGTCTGTGATCTTTCTGTTTTATTGGTTGGGTTGCTTGAAATCGACCGTTATCTTTCAACTGCCATACAATTGCGGTGATTTTTCTTGTACATGCCTTGTTAGTAATAGTGTATGAAAGTAAAGCTTTAGAAGCCTAAATTACTAAATCTCTTGAAAATGCCACATCATGTCATCCGCCAAATGAAATCTCAATCCTTTCAAGTGGGCACCTTTATACAATGCACTTTTGGGTGGCCATAGGCATTGCTCTGGCATAATATTTGCACACTGGATGGTCAAGTTTACACATCGGTTTTTATGGATTTTGATTGTGACTTTGCATGGTACTTTGAGCTATAGACTTCTTGCTTGTATAGTGTCCCGACTCCTGATACTTGCTCCGTAAGTTCAGTTGTCTTCTGTTACTTACAATTCACTATTCCAGAGAGACTGAAATACGATTTGCAGAATGCTTGCTAGTCTAATGCTCGTATCTGATATTCTTGATATTGGACTTAGGTTCTTCTCCGTAATTTCCGTTGCTTTGATGCAGGATAATACACACAGGCGGTGGGGTACCAGAGGAATTGCTTTCGCAAATGTTTGGAAAGATGATGACCCATCTGAGGAGGGTCTTAGCCTTCTCGTCTGTAGGAAACTGCTGAGGCTCATGAACGGAGATGTCCGCTACCTGAGGGAGGCCACCAAGTCGGCTTTCATCATCTCTGTCGAACTTGCTTCAGCCCCGAAGCCCAAAGGCAAGTCAGCCAGCACCACATAGGGTTCACTTCCTACACCAGTTGTTCATGGATGTACTATTTTTCAGGGCATACTTTAGCCCCTCCTTTCCCCACTTACTGTGCTTGTCAACTTTCTATTTTGTCTGCGATAAAACTATTCAATCCTGGAAGCTTGTTAATCCCTCCTTACGGTTTGATGATTTGTTTTTTGTCCTCGTGTTTGCATTTATGTCACTCAGCCTGATTTAGAAGCTAAAGCTGATGCAGTTGCCGTGGTGAATCTGCGAATTCCAGTAATTAATCTGTTTGAACCGACCGATATGGCGTGAGGCCACTAGAGGTCTTCAATGCGCTACTGGTGGACAGACGTCCTAGACTCGGAGTGATTTTAAGTTAAAGATAACCGTACAAAATGCCATTTGGGTTACTGATCCTGCTCCCATCTCCTGTTTCATAACAGCTGCTTCGCACACCATGCAATCTCCGGTCTGAGAGGTACAACAAATTGCTGGAATCAAGTTATTCATGGAAGAAATGTTGTTTCTAGTGTTGCAGCGCTCACAGATGATGCCATCTTATAATTGACGGTAGAGCTTTAGTTTTCCAAGCAATGCGGTTTTGCAGTCCACCAATGGAGAAATAAAGCAGCTACCCTCCCAAACACATCTATATACCGCTATGCTTCTCTTCTTCGACATTATTTTAGTATTTTACGGGGAGCCGGTCACGAAATCCATTTTAATTAGGTAGCAGCAAATGAGAACTTGGCAGGAAGTCGAGATAATCTTCTTTGCACCTATTCTACTGCGATACAAGAATTAATAAATTGCAGCGCCATGGGAACTGCTCCATTTCCCAACCATTCTCCAATCCAACATAAAATGAAGGACTTTATTATTTGTTGATGAAAAGAGGAAGGTGCTCGTGGGTTGGGCCATCGATGTAGTGCCATGTCGGTGCCGCCTCGCAGCGGTGGTTACGCTGGTGTACCACAGCAATATAACCGACCGTCCGTTCGTTCTATCCCGAGTCCTGACCAAAAAGTTAAGAAGAAGAAATAAAATAAAAAGGATAGAAGCAGGAGAATTTGATCGGAGCATGTGATTCCTGATCAATCAAGTAAAGCAGGACTTGAGCTAATCGTGTCAGCAAAATGCTTCGAGTAGCTCCGCTGGTGCGGTGCGTTTTCATGGCCACCTTCGGATCGGCATCGCCATCCGACGTAGCAAATCAGTTTGAAGATTAGAAGATTAAACCACGCCTCACGAACCCAACCCAACCGCGCGCCATCCCACAGCCCGCAGGATCGGCCCAAAACCCTGGAGGCTTCTCCGCGGCCGGATGGAGATAACGGTCGCGTTCTCCGCTGATTCCCCGCCGCTTCCGGTCATCGCCGCAGCGAGGGTCGCCGGCGTGCTCCTCTCCACCGACCCCACCCTCCCTCCAGGCTCCGCGCCCGTTTTCCGCTTCGATTCCGGGTTTTTTTCTTTTTCCTTCCGCCCATTGTGTAGTTTTCAGCTCAATCGGCGTCCGACGACCGTCTTTGATTATAAGTTTCCCTCGAATCTATAGAGATCTCTTTGCTGCGTAGCTCCTTCTGGAAAGTTGATGTTCTTTTTTTGAATAAAAATTCAACGAAAAACTTTTTTCTAGGGTGTTGTTAGTGGTAAAATTCTTTTCTCTTCCTCCACTTGGTTTTATTATATCATCTAGAAAAGATATTTAGTTTCTGTTCGTAGAAGTTGGTGATCTGGAGTTTGAATCTGTTAGAAGAGTTTTGTTGGAACTGGCCATATTAGAGATAATTTGTATTTTCTGGAATAATTTTTTTTTTTTTGGAGAAATACGGAGTATTAGCAATATTGCTGGTTGCCGTCGATGATGATCGATATAGCATTTGCCGAGCAATCGAGCTTCTGTCTTCTAAAAGCTTGATAACTATCTTTATTGTTGATTCCTTTTATAGGTTTTCCTTGGGCTAATATCTGTGGTTTGTTTGGCAGTTCTCTGCTTTCTTTCCCTTCCTTTTCATCCATCTGGTGTGTTTGGGAATGCGCTCATTTGAATAGAATCTATGTCAGGCTGCAGTTTTGTAAAGTTTTCTTTTCCGCTATTCTTTATGTAAAAAATACTTGTTCGCTGATCATAATTAGGTCATTTTGTATAAAGCTCATTGGTTATGATTGTTAGCCTCGTGGCTCATAAGTGCGAATGGTCTGGTGGGGATTTCGATGGGTAGTTGATGTTGTCGTTAATCACCCGTGCAGATTTTACAAAGTTATTTCTCGGTCTATATCCATTTCCCCATTTATTGCTTTGTTAAAAGTTGAACTAAAATCGACTAGATGTCCATCGTAGTTGTGGTTCTGTACTGTCTTATTCTATTTTGCTGCTCCTATATATAAGTTTCATTGGACAAAATGGATAAGTGTTGTTGATGCAACTGTTGTGATTCTACATAATATGAAATCTCACTGATAGAACAAATCTACAGATTGAAATTGCAAGGAACAAACACGCTCCTACGATATATCGGGCGGTTGCAGCAGTTCCCAATTTCTATGGCCGGGATGTGCTTGAATCAGGACAGGTATGTTATGCTGCACTTTGTATGAATACTGATTGAACTGCCTTTCCTACCAAATTGCTCTAATAAGGTTTTACAGATTGATGAATGGCTTGAGTGTGCTCCAATATTCTTTGTGGCTCGGAATTTGAGAGTGCTTGTGGCCATGTGGATGGCTATCTAAACCTGCGGACTTTTTGGTTGGATATAGTTTGTCTATTGCTGACATAGCAGTATGGTCAGGTCTTGCAGGTAATATTTTAACTAATGTGCATTATTTTCCACTCAACAATCATGTTATAGCTGTCTTCGTTGCTTGTTCTGAAGGCTAATTCTTCAGGTACCGGACAGAGATGGGAAAGCCTTAGGAAATCAAAAAATATCAAAATCTAGTTCGTTGGTTCAATAGCATTGCAGTGGAATATGGTGATTCTCTCAATGAAGTCACAGCTACTTATGTTGGGAGAAGAGGGTTAGGCAAGTTACATGCAGCTAAGCCTACTAGAGTAGCATCAGGCAGTAATCCAGCTTTTAAGGGAAAGGAGACAAACGGGCCAGTTGTTCAAAGGAAATGCTGCTGCATTTGAAGTAGATCTTCCTGGTGCAAAAATTGGGGAAGTATGCTTGCGATTTGCCCCAGAGCCTAGTGGGTACCTCCACATTGGGCACACAAAGGCTGCTCTTCTGAACCAGTATTTTGCTCAGAGATATCAAGGGCGGCTACTTATTCGCTTTGATGATACAAACCCATCAAAAGAAAGCAATGAGTTTGTAGAGAATCTGCTAAAAGATATCGAAACATTGGGCATCAAATATGATGCTGTTACTTATACATCTGATTATTTCCTCAGTTGATCAACATGGCTGAAAGCTTGATTTGGAAGAGAAAAGCATATGTGGATGATACACCTCGGGAGCAGATGCAGAAAGAGAGGATGGAAGGCATAGAGTCAAGGTGCAGGAATAATACTATTGATGAGAATCTGGCATTATGGAAAGAGATGATTGCAGGGTCTGAAAGAGGTATGCAGTGCTGTTTACGAGGTAAATTGGACATGCAGGACCCAAACAAGTCGCTTCGAGATCCTGTTTATTACCGTCTCAATCCAGATCCTCATCATCGTATTGGATCCAAGTATAAAGTCTATCCAACCTATGATTTCGCTTGTCCATTTGTTGATTCCATTGAAGGTGTGACCCATGCCCTTCGCTCAAGTGAATACCATGATCGCAATGCACAATATCATCGGATTCTTGAGGATATGGGCATTCGGAAAGTCCAAATATATGAATTCAGCAGATTGAATATGGTATACACGCTTCTTAGCAAGCGTAAACTTCTTTGGTTGTTCAAAATGGGAAAGTCGAGGGTGGGATGATCCTCGGTTCCCTACCGTGCAGGGCATAGTACGCAGAGGTTTGAAAATTGAGGCATTAATACAGTTCATTCTTCAACAGGTGATATTTCTAATACTCAACTTTTGACTTTTAATATGTACAATGTCCATTGGTTAACATTTATAACCTGTTAACTCGTAGGGTGCTTCTAAAAATCTGAACCTTATGGAGTGGGACAAGCTGTGGACCATCAATAAGAAGATAATTGATCCAATATGCCCAAGACATACAGCTGTCCTTGAAGAAAATCGTGTGATGTTGCTTCTTACAGATGGTCCAGAGAACCCATTTGTCCGCATCATTCCTAGGCATAAGAAATTTGAGGGTGCTGGGACAAAAGCTACAACATACACAAAGAGAATATGGATTGATTATGCTGATGCATTATCAATCACAGAGGGTGAGGAGGTAACATTAATGGATTGGGGAATGCTATCATAAAGAAATCAAGAATGACAATGGGCAGATCACACATCTGATTGGAGTTTTACACCTTGAAGGTTCTGTTAAAACTACAAAGCTGAAGCTTACATGGCTTCCTGAAATGGATGAGTTAGTTCGTCTTTCACTGGTTGAATTCGACTACTTGATAAAGAAGAAAAAGGTATGTAAACATCACCTTCAAGTCAATTCAAGTTAATTCCATCCATACACCCATACATGCATCCATCATACATACATAATAGATATACCTTGCATGCACGTACGAACGCATGTATGTTATGTATGTGTGTGTAGGTATGTATGTACGTGCATGTGCACAAGTGTGTGTGTGTACATGTTTTCAAGGTCCATTCTTAGTAAAATGAAAGATGTGTGGGTTAAACTGAATTTCTTAAAATATATCAATATGTTCTGAAAAGTTCAGGGATTTATATATGGTTTATGAGGATATCTCCATTATTGGAGCTAAGTGGCTGCCATGTTGACTGTAGTGATTAATTCATATCTTTTTTGAAAGCAAACTCTTGATCTTCATGTGGAAGTCGTTGTCACCTAGGCAATGGAAAGTCTGGTGCTTTGCTGGAGGAAAGTGTTATTCCGTCACAGTGATGTCCAAAGGGTGTGTAAAATGTGACCAGCTTATGTATGACTTGACTGAGGATGTGCCAATGGATTTTGTTCTTGGTTTTATAAGACACCTCAATGGATGGCATGGATATTCTCGATGGTGATTGTATTTTTGAAGATAGTTTACTATTTCTCGTTCAATGAGTCATGTTGCTTTTCATGTGAATTTGTGAAATGAAGTGGTTGAGTTGTGTGGACTACCAAAAGCACCAGTTAATAAGTTGCTTGGTGTCACCTATATGAAGGAAGTTGAATGCAAAGTTAAACTGAACAGTGCTTGATTGGAAGCCTGGGCAATTTAGTCAGGAGCTAGATTCTTTATAGTCATCATCCAAGACATTTTGTAAAATAGATCTAGGATTCCATACTTTAGAGAGTGAATGGAAGTCATCCAAATTGTACTTTGGATGAAGAATGCCTACCAAATCTTGGGCATATTATTGATGATGCAAAGGCTATATTTGAGAGAACCAGATTGTTGGATGAAGAATCCCACTGGAACTTGAAAAGCGAAATGCAAAATATAAAGCTGTGGATCAACATTTACTAAGCGGATTGGAAGAACAGAAATTTCATTTCATTGTAATTAATTTGTGGAAGGTGATTAGGCAGGTGGTTGAATGCAAAAAGCTGCACTAGAAAGTTTGTTCATGACTTGAAGGGGCTGTTAAGCCTGTAAACTGAAAAATTACTCGCTCCCTCGCACACGCACATTGGAGACTCCTTTCAGAAGGACCTGAACAGGTTAAAGAAACAGTAATTATAACATTAGTTAGCTGCTAGCTGTAGGTTCTAATAGAATCTGGATGTTTGGATAGGGAGGATTTCAGAGCCCAGTATTTGTGTCAGGTGCTTGGGAAATGTCCTGACAGTGGAGGCCTAACTTTAGTAGCAGTAGTGAGTTAAAATCTTCAATTACTTTTAAGGCAATGGTGTTTTAGAATTGTGGTTTAGGTACTTTTATATGTGACTTCTCATAACCTGAATGATTTATCATTGATAGTGATGGTTCTATTAACTCTAATGAGACCTTAATTTAGACCATATGAGACTTCTTTTAACCTGAATGATTTATCGTTAATAGTGATTGTTTATTAGCTATAGTGAGACCTTAGTTTAGACCATCTGGCTAGCCACTCAAAGCACTGACCTTGGATAGCAGGGAAAGAGTCTTCATTAATATAAGGGAAATCTCTTGTATACTCACTTCATTCGTCTTGTGAAGTTTGCTTGTAAAGCTGCATCAAGTATTAAACTGAATTACTTATTTATATCAAACTAGCATACCCCCACAATGCACTGATATGATTATTTATCTATTTTTGAATTGTTCTTTGAATATAATATAGCAGTGCAATGAATTAATTTAAAACATTATGTATTCAGAACTATTATAGTGCCACTACAATATTGTAACAGCAGTTATTTGAAGCCATGAAGTAAAAATTACACGTGCAGGCTAGAGTATAGATTATACTCAGTTTAAAGGCCATAGATGTGTTCATTGGCTTGAGTTTGAGCCAAAACTGAACTATGAACATGTAATTGTTATATATGATGTTAAATATATTTGTTAACAATTTAAATATATTATTTATATATTTCCTTTATTATATATAATTATTATATTATATTAAACAAATTATGAATGTTAGATATATTTTCCATTTGTTATATGATTTTTTTTTTGGTGTAATTGTTATGATGTTTAGATAACAAATTAAAACCAACATTCTATAGCTGGTAATTGTTTGTTTACACTTTCAATATCAACTCTTTTGTCCCATTGATTTAATTAATAGATGGCTTTCACCTTATTAATAATAATGTGGAATGTGAGAAGGATTTAAATCCTGCCACATGGAGAGTGATTAATAATGTTATTATATAGCTTACAATTAATTAATATATTGCTTTAATTAATACATTTTTGTTTAATATGTGACTTTCACCTATTAATAATAATGTGGAATGTGAGATGGATTGCAATCCCGTCTTTAATATCAGTATCCAAATGACAGATGGGGAGCTCTGAGCAAGTAGAGCCTCCATCTTATGTACCATTTGGGTGCACAAAGTTAGATAGTAAGTATATGTGGCTTATTCATTGAAACAGTTTTAGTGAGTCACGAGCAATACATGAGTTGGCCTAAATTAGGGCATAACAGTAAAAGATAGCCTTAAGCAGCCAGATTTCTTCTGTGTCATTTAATGTGAATTTCAGCTCTTTCAATGCTAGTTGTCTTAGTTTTTCTTGTCCCCTCGACTACTTCCATCTGGATGCATTTGATCTTTCTTACACTTAACTATCTGCTCCTTATCCACTGGAAACAAATCCAAGGCCACCTCCTTATCAGGTCTGACTTGGATTTCTTCATGTATATATCATCTTTGTTTGTGACATTGTTAAGGTGACTAGGCTTTCCTAGTTTGTAGGTATCCCTATACTGCATTAGCAGACAGCCTAATGACTTTGACAGTCCATCTTTGAAAGTGGCAAAAGAATACATAAAGTCTAAAACAACATGGTTATCCTATTTTTGAAATCATACATAAAACATAAATATGCCTTTGTAGATTGATAGGAGCTAATATTATCAAAATCATGGCATGATTTCATCACATGTCAATCCACCATGTTAATATAAGGATGACAGGTGATAAGCTAATTCTGGGAATTGCAAATTTGACAAGTCTTAAGAATAGCTCGTTAGTCATAAAGTTAATTAAATACCATATGCTTATTCTGGAAAGAAAAAAAGAAGATGGCAACAGGGGAACATAGAGAATGGATGGGGGAGAAAAGACAGACAAATAACAGACAGAAAACTCAAAAAGAAAAAAAATAATAAGTAGGGATGAAAACTAGAAGAAAAGTAGGTTGTGTATGTATCTGTATGTACACACACACACACACACACACATGTATGTATGTATGTATGTATGTATCTGTATGTACACACACACACACACACACACACACATGTATGTATGTATGTATGTATGTATCTGTATGTATCTACATGTGCATGTATATATGTATGTATACGTGTACATGTATCTATGTATCTACATGTAGATACATACAGATACATATATACATGTATGTATCTACATGTATATCTGTATCTGTATGTATCTACATGTACATGTACATATGTATGTATACGTGTACATGTATATATGTATCTACATGTAGATACATATATACATGTATGTATCTACATGTATATATGTATCTGTATGTATCTACATGTACATGTACATATGTATGTATATGTGTACATGTATACATGTACATACGTGTACATGTATACTTATGTGTATATATACATATATGTATACATATACATATAACCAATTAATCCTCTTCCTTATTTTCACATGCTTTCAAGTCAATGCTCCTACAAAAAGTTGTTACAGATTATGAGCAATTGATCGATAAATACCAAGGATGGTGTTCAATGATGTTGCGTTACATTAATCTATGCAGGATATACAAAGAGACAACCCACACCTCTAAACCCTAGACATATTATTCTAACTACCTAAACAAGGCTTCACTTGTATGTAACATTTTTAGTTGCTCATTTGAAAATGCATGAACTTGTTTACCTTTCAGGCAAAAAGAAGAGGACTTTTAACCAGGTATCCCTATTTTACTTTCTTTTTCAAAAAGTATATTGCATGAAGAGCCAACATTTAAAATATAAGGGGAAAAATCAATAGTTCAATGTGCTAGTGCTCTCTCATTCATGTTCAGAAGAAGCCTTCTATTGCTAAAGAAATTTACGATCTTCTAATCTCTTTACATACATGAAAGTTCATCTCTGATTGGCAGCAACTATTGTTATTGCAAAGGTCGTGGCTCTGCTTCTATTGTTTATGACTACTTTATTATTTCTTTCCTTGCATCTTCCACGAGCATTTACAATCATCGAAGAACTCAAATTCTTTTTCAATGGCATCTGATTTGATTGTTTGATTGCTGTGGCTGAATAACAGCTGGAAGAAGGAGAGGACTTTCTTGATAACCTTAATCCTTGCACCAGACGAGAAACTTCAGCCCTTGGGGATTCCAACATGCGTAATCTGAAGCAAGGAGAGATACTTCAGCTCGAAAGGAAGGGCTATTACAGATGCGACGTACCTTCCTTAGACCTTCAAAGCCCATTGTTTGTTTGCAATTCCAGATGGTCGACAACAGACATCATTGAACTGACTGCCAAGCTTTCTGCAATCTAATTGATTGAAGTAGTAGAGTATGCCATTTAAGACTGATTGATGCTGTATTGGAACTTGCCATGGGTTCGGAGAGATGAAATTACATTTTTAAAAAACAAAGAGTGTTATAATAGTGGATCCTACATCCTTAATACATGAATGATCTTTCGAATTAAAGCTTAAATTATAGCTGCAGATGGAGTTCTATAGTGACTGGCAAGACACCAAAATGCTGAACAAAGATCTTTAACTGGCTTCTTTGCTGATATCATACTTTAGCTTTTTTGTTTGCTACATTAAATTTTCTAGCTGTTTCTTTTCTGATCTCCTTTTGGGTTGCGACACCTTGTTGATTTGAGTTACTCGGTTCATCCATGATTTGTTCTGGAAATCAAAATGGTATCCATTTCAGTGAGCTGTTAGCATTGGCCTCGTTCTTTTATTGGAATGTCTCTGTGCAGGAACTTTGGTCTGGCGAAACGTTTTAGTAACACAGAAATCTGTGAGGGGAAAACGAGGTTTGATTTTTTCTGAACTCTCTCTTAAAAAATAAACAGCTCATGCGTAATTTTTTGCTGCTTATCTCGTTTTTAAATCCGACAATTAGAGTAAAATCTTTCTTTCCACTTTAAAGTTAAAAGAAACTCTCCCTTCCAATTTAAAATAGAGGCTACTCTCCATTTGAAACTTAAGTGAAAAAAAGTTATCCAAATACGTTAAAATTATCAAATTATTTTTTTGATATTTAAATAGGTATGAATTTTTTTCTCCCTCGTCCTGATCACTCAACATCCACTCTCTAGATTTCCAATGCGATCGCGCGCCTCTCTGCTTCGCCGTTCGTCTTCGACCGTTGATCCCCGTCAAGTTAATTTCTCCATCGGTGGCCGTCTTCCTTTATCTTGCTGATCCTCCATCGGTTGCCGCCTCCTTCCATCACGCCGAAGGAGCATAGTCTTCGCTCTTCCGTTGGTGCTTCTGCCTCTCTCCATTACGTCAGAGCAATATCCACACTCGGAGGCAGGTGCAAGAAATCCCCACCGGTAAGCATTTCCCCCCAATTGAAATCCTAGAAATAGTTTGATTCAAATTTTTATTGTTTATGATTGAATGAGAAATAATTCAAATTGCATGCTCAATGATGCCTAATTGATACAAGTGAAAAGCAATTTATACTTCGTTGCGCATTATTTGTACACCGATATGCATATTTAGTACTTTCATACGGTTTCAGGGCTTAGGATCCTTAAATAAAAAAAGAGAGCTATCTTTCTGCTAATATTTTTTATATATTACGTATAATACCAAAACCTCCACTGTGTTGTGCTACAGGTTTAAACTAAATGTAAGAGGGCTGATTTATATACTGGGAGGTTGGAGAGTAGATGCTCTTCGAGTTTATTGTACAGAATGCTGAATGCTAAAGAGAAAGAGAAGAACAGTATAAAGGAGTCAATCTTGGATGGACAAACGGAGCTTCTATAGAAACACCATTTGCACACTTAATATCCCAGAGTTGTCTATCAGCCCAAATTGATTGCATGTGCTCATCAAGCAGTTCGATGAGCAAAAAAGTGTATTCATTGTCGGCAATGGCTTAGAGCTAAAACTTGAAAATGATGAGCTCGCCGCAATGCTTGGCCTCCCTCTCACCGGCCTACCAGTAGAACTTGACGAGGAGGGGGCACCCTTGAAAGGCAAAACATATAATGAATTGCTTGGGGGTTCTCGAGATGGGGGGCATAGAAATAATCTTGAGAAATTATTAAAGTTTTATGTTGGCTCTAAAAGAGAAAAAGAGGTAAAAGCTTTGTTTTGTCTTTGTATTGGCTGTGTTGAACACGATACTTTTCTCCTTGTCTACAAAAGAGATGCCAAGATTTATACACCAATATGTTGACCATGTTGACAAGTTGGTTGAGTTCGACTGGGAATAGCTATTTATACATTTTTGATGTAGAACATAATATCCAGTCATCGAGCAATACATGATTGGGAAAACAATGCAAAGCCATCATCCGGTTATTTAAATGGTTGTACTATCGGTTTGTTGGTAAGTATCAAGTATAATTATATTGTATTAATTTTATATTTTATAATAAATAACTTTCTAGTAATAATAAACTTGCTAACATCTTTTATTATTATTTGATGCAGGCTTGATTTCTAGAGAGGGTTTCCTCCATCTTGACACCCCTAGGTGATAGGGCAGCAAGGCCCCGTCTCTTCAAGTGGAAGGTGAAATGGTTAAAATATATTAATAAAATTGAAGAGAAGATCAGTGGGATTACCACTGATAAGGTAATATTATTATATATTATTTGGTATTGAATATCTCTGATATCATACTGCCTTGTGATATAATAATACTGCCTTATTGATACTTTATACTTTCATCAGATCAAAGAGTATCAGCTTGCCCTATTCGAGCACAAGTACCTCAGTGGAACATCTATTGGTGCAAGTATTTTTCAGGTGTATGCTGATAGGGCTGCCATGGTTGAGAGGGAGGGAAGAAAAAGAACAAATAGATGTTGCCGGCACATCTTATAGTGTGGATTTTCAGAATCTTGTGTAGAGGGTCGAGATGCTTGAACAAAGCAATAAGAAAAAGATGATGAGATCTTGACTTTGAAAGCAAAGATCAAGTTATTGAAGAGAAATTACAGAAAATTTTGCCGCATTTTGGAAAGAAATAATCGTGGAGTGGTATTTATGATTTTGACTCATCCAACTCTGGGTCTAAATCATATGCATCCTCATCTGATAGTGAGGATGATGATGATGGCAAATTCAAGAAAAAATTGAGGAAGAAGAGGAAGAAGAAGAAGAAAAGAAGAGGAAGTAGGAGGAGGAGAAGGAGAAGGGACAAAGGACGACGGGAAGAACGAGGGACAAGAAGAAAAGAGGAGGCAAAGAAGGAAAGAAAAGGAGAAAGAAGAAGAGGAGGAGGAGGAGGAGGGGAAGATGAGAGAAGAATGATGATCATGATCATCATGACCTTGGTGGAAGTCATGGGGGTAATGAGGATGCCAATACTGAGGAGGAAAACAAGGATGGAGGGCCTTCTTCAATTGTCAAGAGGTTGAAGGAGAGGGTGGATAGGAAGTCAACATTAACCAAGATAGTGAAAGACTATCTGGTTGGCAGCAAGTACAAAAGGAGGTGCGAGAATCCTACGACAACCATTGATGCTCCTAGTGATAAGGTAAATATTTGTCAATATATTTTCTGATACCGCCTCTAGTAGTTTTATATATTTCTGATTCCATCATCTGATACTTCTTTATACTATATTGATACTGCTTTATAGTCATTTCATACTTTCTTTTAGCTACTTGATACATTTTAATGCTATATGATACTTCCTTAGTTCTAATTTTTCTGATACTGCTATGGTAGTTTTCTGATACTTCTTTGGTAGTACATTGATATTATTTTATAGTTATTTTATACTTTAATTAAATTATTTGATACTTTTTAAGTGCTAACTGATACTTCGTTGTATGCAGAATGTTGCCGTAATAGATGCTGGCATGGCTCAAGATAGTAGGTATAAGCGTATGGTTGTAAGATTTTATACCAATGATAAGTATATTCAAAATTATTACTTTTTCTAGTACTTTTAAGTGAATTATCATTATTTTTAGAGACCTTATTTGGAAGGAGGATACCACGGATGGTTCTATATGGGTTGAAGACTTGAGCCTCCACAAATTATTATCTTCAGAGGCAATATCTAATGATGTAAGTTGAATTATATTATAGGACAATAATATTGTAAAATTTTCTTTAAAGTTTGTAAATTCTATTTGTATGAATGAACAGATAATTAATTGTTGGATGTATATAATGAAAACTATGCCTAATGAAGAAAGCTCTAATAGACAATGCAACATCTCCTACCTGCGCACGGAGTCTACGGTATGAATTGTCTATAGTTTTTATTCTCAGTGTCATATCTAAGCTTTGTAAAATGATATTGAGCTGCTAACATATTTTTCTTTCTAATTATTGGTAGCATAAGATGTAAACTATTTCTGAAAACTAGGTAAACATCCAGATAAAGGTGTTATAGAAAAAATCATAGGGGGGATGACAAACACCACACCTTTATCTTTTAATTATATTTCTCCTTACATACTTGCCATATGTCGCTACCTAATACTTCCACTCAACATCACTGATAAGTGACACCGGCACCTTTTGATATTTGATACCATGCGTAGAAAATTTTTACACTATGACTCTATAAAAAGTTTAGTAGCAAAAAAACTGCCGAACTATTGTAAGTATAAAATCTCAATTCTATTAATCACTTTTTGATGTTTATGGCAATTCTAATAAGTGGCACTGGCACCTTTTGATGTTTATGGCAATTTGCTGGTTGGGTTGCTCTTGCTCACTTAGTTTATGGTGCTTGTATCATTTTATCCTACAAGATGTATCAAGCCATGTTGATACTGATGGGAGTTGGTTGGTTTTTCTTGCTCTATCACTCTGTTCATGGCAATTTGCTAGTTCGATACTAACAAATATAAAATGATTTGACATAAACGAGCTTCTTCGGGCTATGGTTGAAACATTGTCGGGATATTGTGCTTGAAGACTACTCTATGGAACACATATCAGATTATCGAGATCAAGATGGAGATGTTAATTGTGGGGTCTATGTTTGCCTATGGGTTGAGTCTTTCTCCAGGAGTAATGAGGAATTTTGGACGGCAGCGAAGACTTACAGTATGGACTGGTACAGGAGTCATATGGCATATCATATTCTGATGGATCACATAAGCACTCAAAGAGAGGGTATTGAGAAATATATAGCCGAGCGACATAAGAATTAAGTATTATTTTATTATCAAATATTTTGGACATTTGATGTATGGGCATTATTTTGGACATGTTCAATTAATGTGGTGCTACCAAAAGTTGCAATACTATGATATGTCTTTTTGGATATGTGATACTATGGCAGGATTTGATTTTTGGTGAACTTGAGAAAGTTGTCATCTTACATATCAATGCAGTATTATTTTAGTATTATGCAGTACTATTTTATCATTATAAAATATTTTTTATTATATTAAAGTATTATTTATATCCGTGCGGTATTATGTTGCTTAATAACATTAAAGTATCAATTTAATGTAATAAAGTATCACTTAATAATATTATTGTTTGATATCGATGCGGTATTGTGGCGAGCATACCATACTTTCATATAACAATATTTGTTTGATCAAGCAACCTCTTATAGAGTTGCCTTGTTCTCTCGTATTCACCCCCTAATATCTCGTAGTCAATGCAAGCCTTGCACAAAAGCTCTGGCATGTCCAATGTAGGTTGAGCAATCGCAAGTTCAAATATTGCTCGAGCACGTTCTATCTCGCTTAATGATCTTTCTAATTCAGAATACTTGTTCAAAGCATAATAAAGTATTGCTTAATAACATTAAAGTATCGGTTTAGCATAATAAAGTATCGTTTAATAATATTAAAGTATTATTTGATATCAGTGCGGTATTGTGGCGAGCATACCATACTTTCATATAACAATGATGTATCCAGAGCCCCCTACCCATCTCTTCATCTTCCATACCAGCTGAAGCCTCAAACTTGGCATAACTAATCTATACCTTCAAATACTTGTTCGATCAAGCAACCTCTCATAGAGTTGTCTTATTCTCTCGTATTCACCTCCTGATATCTCGTAGTCAATGCAAGTCTTGTACAATAGCTCTGGCATGTCTAATATAGATTGAGCAATCGTAAGTTCAAATATTGCTCGAGTACGCTCTATCTCACTTAATGATCTTTTAATTCGACATACTTGTTCAAAGCATAATAAAGTGTTGCTTAATAACATTAAAGTATCGGTTTAGCGTAATAAAGTATCACTTAATAATATTAAAGTATTATTTAATACTAGTGCGGTATTGTGACGAGCATACCATACTTTCATATAACAATGATGTATCCAGAGCCCTCTCCACCCATCTCTTCATCTTTCATATCAGCTGAAGCCTCAAACTTGGTATAACTAATCCATACCTTCAAATATTTTGTTCGATCAAGCAACCTCTCATAGAGTTGCCTTGTTCTCTAGTATTCACCCTCTGATATCTTGTAGTCAATGCAAGTCTTGTCCAACAGCTCTGGCATGTCCAATGTAGGTTGATCAATCGCAAGTTTAAATATTGCTCGAGTAAGCTCTATCTCACTTAATGATCTTTCCAATTCGATATACTTGTTAAAGTACAATAAAATATTACTTAATAATATTAAAGTATCGATTTAGCGTAATAAAATATCGCTTAATAATATTAAAGTATTATTTGATACCAGTGCGGTATTGTGGCGAGCATACCATACTTTCATATAACAATGATGTATCTGGAGCCCCCCACCCACCTCTTCATCTTCTATACTAGCTGAAGTCTCAAACTTGGCATAACTAATCCATACCTTCAAATACTTTGTTCGATTAAGCAACCTCTTATAGAGTTGCCATGTTCTCTCGTATTCACCTCCTAATATCTTCAAGTCAATGCAAGCCTTGCACAATAGCTCCGATATGTCCAATATAGGTTGAGTAATCACAAGTTTAAATATTGCTCGAGCACGCTCTATCTCACTTAATGATCTTTCCAATTCAACATACTTGTTCAAAGTATAATAAAGTGTTGCTTAATAATATTAAAGTATCGGTTTAGCGTAATAAAGTATCGCTTAATAATATTAAAATATTGTTTGATAGTAGTGTGGTATTGTGGCAAGCATACCATACTTCTATATAACAATGATATATCTGGAGCCCCCCTATCTCTTCATCTTCCATACCAGCTGAAGCCTCAAACTTGGCGTAACTAATCCATACCTTCAAATGCTTTGTTCAATCAAGCAACTTCTCATAAAGTGGCCTTGTTCTCTCGTATTCACCCTCTGATATCTCGTAGTCAATGCAAGCCTTGCACAACAGCTCTGGCATGTCCAATATAGGTTGAGCAATCGCAAGTTCAAATATTACTCGAACATGCTCTATCTCACTTAATGATCTTTCCAATTCGACATACTTGTTTAAAGCACAATAAAGTGTTGCTTAATAACATTAAAGTATCGGTTTAGCATAATAAAGTATCGCTTAATAATATTAAAGTATTGTTTGATACCAGTGCAGTATTATGGCGAGCATATCATACTTTTATATAACAATGATGTATATAGAGCCCCGCCATCCACCTCTTCATCTTCCATACCAGCTGAAGTCTCAAACTTGGCATAACTAATTCATACCTTCAAATACTTTGTTTGATCAAGCAACCTCTTATAGAGTTGTCTTGTTCTCTCGTATTCACCCCCTGATATCTCGTAGTCAATGCAAGCCTTACATAACAGCTCTAGCATATCCAATATAGGTTGAGCAATCACAAGTTCAAATATTGCTCGAGCACGCTCTATCTCACTTAATGATCTTTCAATTTGACATATTTGTTCAAAGCACAATAAAGTGTTGCTTAATAACATTAAAGTATTGGTTTAGTATAATAAAGTATCGCTTAATAATATTAAAGTATTGTTTGATACCAATGCGGTATTATGACGAGCATACCATACTTTCATATAACAATGATGTATCCAGAGCCCCCCACCACCTCTTCATCTTCCATACCAGCTGAAGTCTCAAATTTGACATAACTAATCCATACCTTCAAATACTTTATTCGATCATATAACCTCTCATAAAGTTACCTTGTTCTCTCGTATTCACCCTTTGATATCTTGTAGTCAATGCAAGCCTTGCATAACAGCTCTGGCATATCCAAAGTAGGTTGAGCAATCGTAAGTTCAAATATTGCTCGAGCATGTTCTATCTCACTTAATGATCTTTTCAATTCGACATACTTGTTCAAAGCACAATAAAGTATTGCTTAATTACATTAAAGTATCGATTTAGCATAATAACCATCACTTAATAATATTAAAGTATTGTTTGATATTAGTGCGGTATTGTGGTGAGCATACCATACTTTCATATAACAATGATGTATCCGGAGTCCCCCCACCCACCTCTTCATCTTCCATACCAGCTGAAGCCTCAAACCTGACATAACTAAAGTGGAGAATTGCTTTATCATAGTGCATCGCAGTATTGTTTATCACGGTACGGTATTAGTTTAGCATAATAAAGTGTTGCTTTATCATATTAAAGTATTGATTTAGTGTAATAAAGTGTCGCTTAATCATATTAAAGTATTGTTTAATACCAGTGCGGTATTGTGACAAGCATACCATACTTTCATATAACAATACTGTATTCGGAGCCCCCCAATCCACCTCTTCATCTTCCATACCAGCTGAAGCCTCAAACCTGGCATAACTAAAGTGGGGAGTTGCTTTATCATAGTGCATCACCGTATTATTTTATCACAGCACGGTATTAGTTTATCATAATAAAGTATTGCTTTATCATATTAAAGTATTGGTTTAATACATAGTGCAACAGCCGTATTCATAAGATGATCCTAGCCCTCTTTGTTGCCTTGTACACTCTTAGCGTCCTGCCCCTCTTCAGTATATTATGCTCATCGTGGTTGTAGGACAATGAAGTACTGAAAGAAATATCGACCACATTAGACAAATAAGGTAAATAAATCAATAACTAAAGTTCTTAACACAAAATGATAAATAATTCACTAAGATAGATCAACGTAATATTATAAAATAAGACAACAACATAATATCAAATAAGGCAACAACATAATATTATAAAATAAGGCAACAATATAATATTAAATATCTTCATTGCAGTATATTAAGCAAATGCATTTTGAAAGCCTTAAGTGCTTTAGAAAAAACACAGTATCCAAAAGTAACACAGTATCAGAACAAAAGCTTCAAACTCAAAAAATGACCCATCAATAACCCAAAACGTAACACAGTAACAAAGGATAGATCAATAACCTAGAACACAAAAAAGTAACAAAGGATAGTAACATAGAATAAAGTAACACAGTATCCAAAAAGATAGTATCAATAATCTAAAAAATGACCAATCAATAAACAAAGCTTCAAGCTCCTAAGAGATTCTCTTCGTGCATGTGCGTCAATTGTGGCCAGTTTGGTGACAACGCGTGCATTTATTGGATGCCTGTCAACTTGAGATGGAAACCTCCTAGTCCTAGGATGGTCTGTTCGCGGTGCAGTCACAGGTGGCATGATATCGATCACTTGCACTGAAAAGGCAGCAGATGGCATCTCAATCGTGGGGACAGGATTGATGATTTCTCTATATGCTAGTTGGTGCATCTCTACGGTAAAAAATTCATCACAATAAGAGTGGAAAGTGTCACCCTTTTCCTCAATGGATGTGCAAGCATATATGCTTGCAAGGGATTATTTCTAATTGCCATTGCTTGCAAGTGCATATTCTATCAAACAAATCAACT
Organism: Elaeis oleifera; assembly: GCA_000441515.1. NCBI lineage: Eukaryota > Viridiplantae > Streptophyta > Magnoliopsida > Arecales > Arecaceae > Elaeis > Elaeis oleifera. Next base: position 271,864 of record KE505450.1, read on the forward strand.
GCATGTCTTTCTTCTCCATCCAACATCTCATATCTTGTTCTACTCGCCACATGAAGGCTTAAGGTGCGGCCCTCTCGATGGTTCTTTTGAAGCCTCCTCTATTGCCTAGGGCAAAATGATCGTGCCATTTTGCTCCTTGCTCACTCTTCTGATGATGTATTTTCATAATCTACGATCTTATATGGTCCACCAAAGATGTGATAGGAAGGAACCTAATAGCTAAGATCCATCAGTTAAAAGATTCTGTCAAGTTGTTGTCCATCACTCCCACCTACAATCTTGAAAAATGCATTAGCCCATTGTGCAGGCTGAGTACTTAAGATCCAATCTCTGACCAATGGCATCTTGAAGACTATGTCATGAAAATATCGTTTGAACTCCATTCGCATTGTAGCATACGCGAGAGATTTGAAAACTGTACACTAATATTTTTTGTGTAATGCTGGATATTTGGTCAACACCTAAAAGTGATACCAGCAAGCATATATTAGAAATATCTGCCACGTGCCAATGGTGCATGCCATTTTCTATCGTGCAGTACTAAGTGCACCAATAAAGTATTTAGAATACCCTAAGGACTTATAACAAACTTATATTGTGGTACTAAATGCGTTTATAATGTGCCAATAGTGTGTAACATTTTCTATGTGCATACAATAAAGTATCCAGAACACCTAAGGACGTATCCATAATTTCTTTGTAATACTAAGTGAATACAATAAAGTATCCAGAACATCTAAGGACGCATCTGTTGGGCCTTATGTGGTGCGCTCAAGGCTCAAGGGACTAAGGCTAAGGCCAAGGTCCAAAGTCCATGAGGTAGTCATGGGGTTTCTAGGGCTAGTTTGGGTCTTAGGATGAAAGGTTGTCAGCCTTTCGGGACTTGAGGTTCAAGAGACTTGAGCTTCAAGGGGCTAACTTGTTTTGGACTAGATTTGAGTCTTAGGTAGATAAGATTTGTTCAAATCATGGGTGTACATAGGTTTGGTTAGCACAAATCTCATATCAAGTTAGGC